>JAOXNJ010099927.1:0-22134 GCA_028566655.1 Metis holothuriae
TCACCTTTGAAAGCCTTGCAGAGAAAGGCTTTCAAGTAAGACCGTAGGTTTTGACGCCGATGCCCCCGCTGGTCCAAGCGCTGGAATTAATGTGTCCTCAAGGTCTCTGTGCCCCTCGACCACTCTCAATTGAATTTCGCAGGGCGGAGGAGTCAGCAGTGTAAAAATTTGCCCCGCTTCAAGTTGGATGGGGCCTGCAATTCGTTGGCCCTTGAATAAAATTCCTTTTTTGCTGGGCTTCCCCCCTAGCTGCCCATCGCAAATGAACCACTTTTGCTTTTCTCTATAGATGGTGCAGTGAAACCGGCTGACCCAATTCCCAGCACATTTTGGAAGCGAAACAAAACCATCACCAGAAATGCCACGCCCAAACGAAAGCACGTCTTGGTCTAGCTCAACCGTTTCGCTAAACTCATTCTCGCCTACCAATTCAACTAGATGAATCTGCATTATTCGTCTAATTCAGCCTGGTTAAACTGTTGCTCCTGTTGGGAGAGTATGACCTGAGTAGCAGACTTGGAGATTGATATAAAACCACTGAGAATAACTTCTACAGCTTTAAACTTATCTTGCTTAAATTGTTCAGCAAGATAGGCTAGCTCTTCATCGGAAGGGGTCCATGTCTGAGCGGCCAAATTAATCATTTCATCTTGCCCTGGATATTTTGATTTTGCAGTTTTCCAATTAACATCTATTATCTCTCCTTCTATCGTTTTTCGCTCGCAAATTGCGCCTTCAAAGGAGATACTTTCATCGGGATTAAAGCTCGCTGAAACCCTCCTTAATACAGAGACAGATTGAGCATTTAACTGTGTTTTTTCGCTTGTTTCAAAACCTAGGTTCATGATTAGCCTACCTGTTCAACTGTGAGGTTTCCATCTATGCCGGGCGAATAGCGCCAGCGGCTATTATCTGGGGCTGTTAGTTCTATAGAGTTAGGTGATATGCATCCATGAATTCCATCATTTGAAATTTTGAATTTAGGAGAAAAAGCCTCAATCTCTACAGCATCTCCCAGTGGAAGAAATATCTGTTTTTCATCGGAATCTGGACGTTTAGGAAAGATAGCTGCAAGGTATATTCGGCCCACCAATCCATCGGGTGGAGTGAAGTTTATTTTTAACTCATGCTGATAAACAATTCCAGGAATTTCAAAATCCAAGGATTGTTGATTGCCGTTGGTCGTGAATTCTGGAATTGAGACAGATTGCCAGGTCGGCTCTGTGATTGAACCCGCCAAAATTTCTACTGATACAGACTCGATAGACTGAGTTACCAAGACAACGCGAGAAGCTGCATATACGTGATACGGGGCTTTCAGTTTTATCGTGTAAGTTCCCGTGGTATTGGGTAAAACAGCGGAAAAAACCCCTCCATTCTTATCGAAGGCTAGGTGAGGATTATTGATGTTGGAGGATTGAAAAGAGACTGCTCTTCTATCAATAAATGCAAGCCGATCAATGATACCCCCACTTATTCCAGACGTCTTGCCGTGAGGGGAAGCAAAACTGTTTTGAAGCACCAAGCCTGATGGGCCTGATTCGACATCCAAAAAAATCCCCTTATTTGGGGTAGAGCTTCCAATCACTGGGGGGGCCGCTAAATCTGGCTGATTTTGGATGGCTGACTGGTTTTGCTGGCTGCGATTATCTACGGTCCCCAGTAGCGTGCCCTGAGCGGCGATGTCCTGGGCGTTCTGACTGCTGCGATTGTCTACGGTCCCCAGTAGCGTGCCCTGAATGGCGATGTCGTCTCGCAGGGACTGAATCAGGGAATTTCGAGCTATCTCTAAGCCGTTTACAAGCTCTGTGAGCTGTTCATAGGTTGGGGTTGTGGCCCCGAGTGCTGCGGCTACTGCATCGGATAGAGCCTCAACGCTAATCCCCAAGCTCACCATCAGGTTTGAGCTTTGGCGCTGTACTTGAAACTGAGGCGTCAGGTTAAAGGTTGCTGTCTCGAAATTTTCGTGAGACAGCAACCTAAACCCGAGGTGAGGGCTAGCGAGGGAGTCCGGCACCTCGAAAAATGGGAAGCGAGCGAATGGAGCCAAGGCGAATTGCTGGCTGGCAATATAGCCCGGATCAGCCTCGTTGCTATCATAAATCCCGACTTCGTAGGAGCCGGAATCCGATGCGGCAAAGGCGGGAATTTTGATGTAAATTCGCCCCCCTTTGCCATTGAGCGGCAGGGGAACGCCGTCGCCGGTTTTATTCAGTTCTAGCGGTTGTAAGTCTAGAAACACAAGTTTTTACGGTGTGAATGGCGGTGGTATATAAATCCATTCTGGGGATTCGGGCGGGCGCTGTTCTGGGGGCTGCAAATTTTCTAAGCTGTAGGCTCGCAAGCTTTTGTATAGCTCGAATTTCCAAGCGCCATCGTGGTTACGGCCTAGGCGGTTGTAGCGATTCCAGCGCTTAAATTCAAAGCTGCGAAAAATTGTGCCGTCTTCGAGTAGTGCGCGAGGGTAGGGGATTGTTACCTCTTTCGGCTCGCTACTGGGCCTTAGCCAAATATCTTGGCTCTCAATATCGCTCTGACCTGCGGGCATTTTGTACTTGGGTCTAAGCAGCAATCGAGAGCGATATAAATAGTCGGGAGTGTTCTCTCGTAGATCCGTAAATCGGACGAGAAACGTCTCCACCCCTTCGGCCAGGGCTAGGCCGCCATTGATATTTGTAAGGTTTCGCCATTGAGGAAAGGGATCGCCCTGCCCAATCTTCTGCCACTTGGTTAAATCAATTGACACTGGGATTAATAGATTGAATCCTCCATGGCCCACTGCTCCTCTAGTTCGGCCTGGCGCAAGTCTGCTTCGCCATCGTTGCAATATTCCTCAAATTCCTTCAAGGAAACGGCTTCGAGTAGGCCTCCACTACCGGGGCGAGAAATAAATGCACATTCCCCTGAACACGCATTAATGTAATGGGTGCTTCCTGGGGGGAGCCCTATTTCATTGCTAACCAAGTAATACTCTAGGGAGCCTGGCAGTATCAGCGGTAGGGGAATAAATTCCCCTTGATTAGAGAGAAGGTGCATAAAAACTGAAATTGCAGAACGGCAAGGTGGGGCTGAATATTCAGCCCCTAGTACGTGATGGGTTATGGGGTGCCACCACCACCGCTGCCAGCGTAAGCCACCGATTCAGTTTGTATAATGCTCCAGCCCTCCTGTAGGGCTACATCATCTTGCTTGTTCGTGCTGAAAGGAAGGGAGGCTACGAGTCCTCCCTCCCCCAAGGGAATCTCAGCCCGGCCGGGGCGGTCGGTAGTGCCTCGCGCAACCTTCAATAATTCAGTAGTGGAAATTTCAGCAGCCGTTTGAATCCCCAGAACGGCCATGCGCTCCGGTGTGGCGGCTTGGGCATCTACCGGCTGTAGATAGAGCAATCCATTACTCAACTCAACCACGCCAGAGTGAGTCCTCCGCCCGGCTCCAGGGGCGGTTAAACGAACAGAGCGAGCGTAGCCGCTACGCTTAAAGCCTTGGCCGTTAGCGGCCGCGAGCTTGTCGTAAGCGCAAAAAGTGGAGGTCGTGGCAGTCTGCCCGATCGGGGCATTGGCGTTGCGCTTGGTGACACGCATGGGTTTGGGGGCATTAGCGCCCATGACCATCACTGCGTTAGCAATGCCAGCGGCAGTTGCAGCATTCATGTGACCTAATGCTGTCTCAAGGTCTGCTTGAGAAATGCCGATCGCGTCGGCAATATCAGGCGCGTTCCACCCATAAGCTAGGTTTGGGTTCGCAAGAACAAAGGTGATGTTATCTCTGAGTCGTCCGCGAGTTGATGCAGGCATTCGTACTGCCTCCTAAAGACTTGTTTAGAGTGCGTCTTTATACTGGACATATACAGGCGCTATCGGCTACCTATCAGCCCGCGCTGATGTGACTACAGGCCGTAGGTCTGCACATTAGTTTTAATATTGACGAGATGGCCTCAGCACTGAGATTGAAACTGTATTGGCGGCTGTCTAGGTGCAGTCAGTTGGCCATGAGACGAACTAAAAAAGGTTGGGGCAGGCCAAGCAGTTACCAACCTCAAACCCGTCTCATTAATCGCCTGGCGACAGAGACAGGATGGAGCTGGCAAAAGGTGAACAGAGAGCTTAGGCGAGAACGTAAGCTAATCCTGGACAACCCAGAAGCCGTTATTTATCCAGATTTTGACTAAGGTCTATGTGCCACCCACGCCACTCACGGGGCCTCTCAAGATTTCAGCTATAGTTTCGTCCCATTCTGCGGGTTTAGTTGGACTTCTCAGGCTAAGTTTGGCTGTCAATGGCACAAAATAGCCTCGCTTACTGGCTTTGCTGCCAGGCTGTGGGGTGGTGAAATACTTTCGATTGGTGATGATGATTCTGTGGGGGAAAACTTGCTCTGTACCTCGCTGTAATCCAGTTACGAGCAATCGCTGGTCTTCCTTCAACTCGTGAGTTACATTGAGCGTTTGAATAGCTGCGTCTGAAAGCTGGGCCAAAGCTCTAACCCGATCCTCTGCTTCGCTTTCAGATGCAGCATAGCTGGCTATAGTGTGGCCATCGCTCATTTTTGCAACAGCTTTCCAACGTCCCCATAGATAGCCATTGTTCCCCCCGCAAATTTGGCGAACAAAGTTGTAGTCGTCAAGCCTTGAACGCTTAACGCTGCTGATCTGGTAACTGGGCCGTGGCCCCTCATTACCTCGGGCGCTTCGCCATTCGATGCGGCAATAAAGCTCAAGTGGCATTGCTTGGGTGAAGAGCTGGGAGTGGTCAATAGCTGAAACTATCCCCACATCCCTCTGATCAATCAGTTCGTAATTCGCAATGGTTTGGGGCAATGTTGCCCTTAGCTCTTCCTCTGGCCCTGCAAGTAAAAATTTCTCGTTTGGATATTCGCGGTTTGGTGTCACCTCTAAGACTTGCTCTGATGCTTTGAGCCTTTGCTCCAACACAAACTGATCAGCAGCTCCAGCGACAACAAAACCAGCCTCAATACAGGTATCAGCCGTTTCCTCCCACAGTTCCTCTACAAAATTCTCAATTGTCTGGTTTGGGATGCTCTCGATCGCATCCTCGATTTGCTGAGCAATCGTCCAGCTCCCCCCCGTTTCCCAAGCCTCTTTTAAGCTTTGGGGCAACAGTTGATAGACCGGGTTTCCGGGCTGCTTTAACCAGCGCCGAGTAGCTTTGAATTGCCGGTTAAACGATGTTCTAGCGAGGTTTCTTAGACCCGTTTGACACAGTAAATTTACTGTTGCAGCCAGCTCGTCGAGGGCCTCCTCTCCCACTTCTTTTAAGATAAGCCCCCCAGCCGCTGCATTGAATTTAAACACAACAGCGCCGGGAGCAACGCCACATAGCACCCAGCCTAAACCTTGCCCCAAAGCCCCACCTAACTGAGCTATATAGCTATTCCAAATCCCATAAACCTGGGCATCGAGCTGAGCATCAGAAACGCCAAAATCGAAATTGACGATAAATTGAGTTTGATTGACAATAAATCCCCAAAGAGCCGAAAAATTCAGCACCCCCCCAAGCAAGTTAGCGGCCTGCTTAAACAGAAAGCCAGTGACTCCCCTGGTGATATCCCAAAGGGTGCCGAGAATCCCCTCGTTCCCATCGTCCTGTTCCCCTAAAGCGGCACCGACATCAATGATCCGCTCACCTATTCCGGCACGAGTTGCAATTCCGGGCAAGCTACTGCTACTAAGTGTTAGAGCCATCATCACCTCCTCCTGTTCCTATCTTTCTGATCCGTGGTCGTTCATCAAATGGCCTACCGTAAGGCGTTTGGTCGGTGTTTCCAGAAGCTCCGGTATAGCCCTGCTCCACCCGTTCGAGGAATGTATCGAAGTCTCCCCCCTCGCCTCCGGCTGTTTCTCTCACTCGCTCTTTAACAAGATCGGGGCCGGTGATGGCATCACCAATTCTTTCGAATAATGCAGCCCGAATAATCGCAGCGGCAAATTCCATGGTGGACATGTGGCTTTGCAGGTTGTTGCGGTCCGTGTTGTTCCAATAGCTCAGTTTTGCCATTGACGGCACCAGCATTTTGTCGGGGGCAGTTTCCCCTGGGGTGTATGCCAATGGCATTTCAAAGACATCGCGCTTTACCTTGTAGCCCAAGAAATCCTGGATTTCTTCAGCATGTTGGTTTGCCGTGGCTGCACTGGTGGCAGCCATGCCCGCTTGAGCTACTGCCGTCATTGCGGCTTTCAGCGTCGCATTGCCCACGGCCTGGGAGCTAATGGCCATCCCCGCCAGTTCCGCCAGGGCTTCGCTGATATTTGGAAAAATCAGCTCCAGTTCCTGATCGCCTTCTTCGGTTAAATCTGAGTCTTTGACCTTAACCTTAATTTCGGTTTGGCCCAGCATTTCGCTGAGTTGTTGGAACAAGTAAATTTGCAAATTAGCGTAATCTGCAATTTCAATACTTTCACTTTCACCGTTAGCGGGGGGCTTGCCTAGGCTGATTGGCAAATTCCAGGGCAACGCATCTACCCCCAGCCGAGGTGCCACGCCTTTAGTTGAGTCAAAGTTTCCCTGAGCCCCTGCGGTTAGGGCGCTCAATGCTTGAAAGACTCCCGCCAATCCCTTGCCTTCCCAAGGGATTTCTACATCTTCGGGCGGGTCGTCTGAGTTCATAGCGTAGGGGGTCAGGTTTAGTATTCCCTCGCCTTCATGGTTTAGCAGCGCCAGTATTTGTTGCAGCAGCTTTTCTATTTTTTTGCAGTCGCAGGCCATGGGGTCTTCTTCCTCGGGTTGAATTGCTGGCGATCTGGGCGGAAGTGGTGGCGGTGGCGGTGGCGGTGGTGGCGGATTCCAGGGAATTGCCGCAAATCTTAAAGCGTGAATTCCTTGCTGAGCGTCAAGGGTTAAATCTGCAAAAACAGATCCGTTTGGCCTAATTCTGACTGTTCTCCGCTTCCACTCTCCCCAGGGCGGATAGTCTGGGTTAAAGCCTAGACCTGCCGGGGGGTCGATATTTGTGAGGAAATGGGAGACCCGCATAGACCCAGTGAATACACCGAATCCATAAGCAGCCTGGTATCTAGCCGGGACTGAATCAGGATATTCAGATTTCCACCGCCCCCACCCCTCTAGCCCAAACTCTAGGCCGCGATCCAAATAAGCCCAGGTCCTGCGAGCCGCCCCACTGCCATCTGGGTAATACTCTGGCGGGAGATGGCTGTACACCACGTTTTTCTGAGATTCAGCCCGTGAGGGGCTGACGCTTGCCAGTTCTGAAGTGGTTTGATAGCTGTCCGTGAAAGTGATCCAAGTAATATTGCTTCCTGGGTTGCCATAAAACTGCTCATCGCCCGGCGTGATTGTTGCGGGGGGCAATCGCCAATATTCTTCGACAATTTCCTTTGCGCCCCCTACTCGAAACCCAATTGTGTGCTGAGGTAAGGGGATTCCAAACAGGGTTGTATTGAGAGAAATCAGTACCTCGGTAGGGCTCACTCTGACCTCAATCCCCCCGGTTAAGGGCACAGGGCCATACAGTCCGATGCCTCCAGGGTCTACGACAGATCCCCCACAGAGTGGTGAGTCTGGATAGCGATCGCAATCCCCAGGGTCTACCGGGTCAGTCCCGCTAAATAGAATTTCGCCGTTCCCGATCGGCGATGGATAGGCTTCTAGAAATTCCGAATACGTTGGCTCTGCTGTTGTGTGAATTTCAGGAAGGGAATCAGCCACCTGCACGGCAGTCCCCGCCGCCTCCCAAACCAAATCATCCAAATCTGTGGGCCTGGCGGCTGCCCCTGCCGCGTTCCCTCTGCCTGCAAAAGTTCCATCCCGGCCCGCTCTGCCAAAATGTCGAGGCGATCGCCCGACAAATCCCCCAACTCTCCCGGCGGTTCTGGCCCTTGCTACAGCTTTTAGTTTTCCTGGGTTTATCCCCATTCGCAGCTCAATAGAGTAATAAATAGTACAATCGTATCTTAATTACTCTGTTGGCCAGCGAATGACGGAGACCTATAGAACCAGCGGATTAGAACAAATTATTGCCCGGTTAAGCAGCGCTAACCGAGAGCAGATAATTTATACTCCTGAAATTGGAATCGATGGGGGCGGGGAGCCGTTGCCGTTTTTTGCATTCGTCGATACGCTGCGGCTCAAAATCGACATTAATAGTTTGCCGGAGTCCCAGCTACCAGGCGACTTTGGCAGCTTAGACGAACTGGATCAGCGAGCAGCGCTAAACAATCTGATGTTTGTTCAGAGCCATCTGATTTTCGAGTTAGTTCTCGAAAAGGAAGGCATCGAGGTTATTCCCGCTGTGATTGGCTGTATTAATGTGCAGCCCTTCTATCACTTTAGTTTGATGTCGTTCCTGACTGATGCAGCCGTTTGGCCTGTCGCAGCCGGGACAAAAGTTAAGGCCAGAGTCAGAGATGACGGGTGGGGGACCCTGGCTCATGGCGATTCTATTGAAATTTTTGGCAGTGCCAGAACTGAGGCCCCAAGCTTCAGTTCTCCCCCTCAGCAAGTGATAGTCAGCCCTGGCCCTGGGGACGGTGGCGATACTGGGAGCGGGGGTACCTTGCCCGAAAATGCCGTCACTATCGACGGTGAGCCCGTCACTATCGACGGGGAACAAGTTGTACTGAATCCTGAATAAAAATGGCTCAAGACTTAAGAAATGCTTTGCCCACGGCTGATGGAACTAGAACAGTTGTAGTGCCCTACGATGGAAATGTTTTTTATCCAGAGTCTGACCCGCCAGTTCCAGCACCTTGCTTTGTTGTAGTTGAGGATCAAGGAACAATCTTATACACGTATTTTTATATTCAAATTGGAACTCAAACGATAGCCTTAGAGACTGGCTTTTATGAGGGAGGGAGCTAGCCGCCATCTAGTTTCCAGCCTAAAACAGCCAAGGCCGCCACAAGAGCGGCCAAAACTAACTCCACTCCCAGTCTGATAATCCCTAGGCAAAATAGCCCCACGACTAAATTCCCGACCCTAGAGCTCCACTCTTTGGTTTGGTCGAAGGTTTTGGTCGCTGCATCCCAGGCGATCGGGAATGCAGCCCCTATTAGCGCCATGCCTATAGGAAGCAGAAAAATACTAATAGGGTTTGGGCTTAGGACTAAGCAAATTAATTCAAGGGCAACAGTAGTAATTCCTACCCACTGCCACCACCTCTTTAAACTCCATGGCATAGCTCAAGCGTCCACTCATTAAGGGGTGTACCGTTAATTCTCTTGAATTATGCAATGTTACCGCTGAAACGAGGCCATTAACGGACTGAAAATCCTCGTGCCCCGGGTTCAAATCCCGGTCCTGGCATCGTTTCAGCCCCCAGTAGTACAAATGACCATTAGGTTTTGTGTACTACTGGGGTTTGTTATAGCTCTGGGATAGCGGGTGATTTTTGGCGCTGGGCATAGTGCTGGTGAATCACTGCCGGGCTATTGCGGGCTAGGTAGGCCACTGTTGCCACATCCATTCCTGCCGATAGCATTGAGGTAATCCAGGTGTGTCGAGCGTGCTTCTGTGGTAAGTACCATGCCACTTTGCCGGATTCGGCTAAATCGCTAACTACTGGTTTCCAGATGCGGGCTTGAAAGTTGTGGTAATCGAGTGGCCCACCTTTGGCAGCGGGGAATAGCCAGCCATCGCGCCGATCGCCAATGCACTCCCGTAGCAGTTTGGCGAGCTGAGCATTGATGGGGAAATCTGGGGTGGTCGCCCCTGTTTTTGTGCTGTGTGGTTTTGGCTGGCCCAGGCGGTAAGCCTGGGTGATAGAGAGCTGTTGAAAATCACGGCTGACGCTTTCCACCCTTAGCGCTCTAGCCTCCTCTGGCCTACACCCGGTGAGAAATAGCCCCCAGACCCATCGCCGGTAATGGTCGGCTTGACCATTGAAGGTCTCTAATATCGCTTTGCGCTCTGGGGGCTCGAAGGCTCTCCAGTGGGTCTCGGTGGTGCTGAGTTTTGGGAAATTCATCACCCCTACAAAAGGGTCTGTTCTCGCTACTCCGGCAGCAGCAGCCCATCGAAAAGCGGCTTTTATCTGCTGGAGTGTGCGGCGGGCTCCATCGTGGCTGTATTGCTCAAGCAGCCAATCGACCACCGTGTCCGTGCTTTCCACCCATTGGGGAGCCGCGTTGATGCGGCGGGTGAACGCACCATAGTCCTGGGAGAAGGTGCTGGGCTTCACGTAGGGGCGGCGATGGGCTAGGTAGGCGCTCCAAATTCGCAGGAGCTGAGCACGGGAGCAGGGGGCCATGGATGATGCAAAAAATTAAGCCCCCTGCTGGGTGAGGGGGCTGGGTGGGTGGTAGATGGGGAATAACCTGACTGAGCTTTTGGCTACCAGTGGATGCAGACTAATGGCATCTCTGAACCGTAGAGAAAGAAAGCAGGGTACTGCGTCACAAAGAAAGCTTTGAAAGCTTCACGGCTCTTGAAACCATCTGCTCTAACAAATTCATTCAATATCTCAAGGGGAAGAGGAGAGTTGTCTATTAAAACCTCGAAACCCTCGGGAGCAGTCGTTTCGTCAACTTGGCAAAGCTTGAATTCTAAGTCTTCAACGTTTTGACAGATAGGGTCTGGGTTAACCAGCTTCCTACAGTTTTTAGTCCTCATTCCCGTGTAAAGCTGCACGGGTTCACCTGGGCGAGCATGGCGAGATTTTCGGGGCAGTCTGAGCGTTTGTCGCTTCTGTCCTGACGCAACCAGTGGAGCAAATTGCTTCTGAAAGTTGTAGGCCACCATCATTTTCCCCCTTTCAGCTTGGGTTTGGGAGCCGGTGGGGTGTCGCGAAATTGAACATGATGATAAGGAGTGAAAGTTAGTATCTGGGGTCTCATAAACGGGGGGGGTAGGGCGGTTTTTGTGGCTACTGGCTACAGCAGTGTGATTTGCTGAAAGCTTTGCTGTTGCGTGGCTACAGGTGGCTACATCGTTGGCTACAAGCGTGGCTACAGTAGCCGCCTGTAGCCACGCTTGGCTACAGGACTGTGAACGTATCGGACTCCTCATCAAAAATACCAAAACTCATTCGCTGGAGCTGCCTAAATGCCTCTTTTGTGCCGTCTGCGGTGGTGCGAACTTGGCGGGGGGCAAGCTGGCAGGCTTCGCGAACGGTGCAAGTTTGGTTTGGGCGATTAACCAGCCATTCTTGCCAAATCTCGAAGTAATCGAGATCAGCTGATTCATTCCAAAACTGAGCTGTGGGCTTAGGGGCCGGGGGGAGCTGGGCAGCGACGGGGCGACCAGCATCCCTATCCCATCCGGTCAGGTTTTCCAGGCGGGGCATGGGCAACCAACGACATTGCTTACCATCAAAGATGGCGCGGCCTACTGGACTGGTTTTCATTATTTGGTCTAGCTCTGTTCGGCCCCCATCGGGAACAGGTAACCATCCTCCTGAGAGGAAAGCGCCCAGGGCTTGGCGGTTCTTGGGGGACACAAGCCCGATCGCTCGAAGTGTGGCCCGCAATGCCGAGGACATCCCCAGGCCATCGGTGGAGCAGTCTTGGGAGATAAGCCAGATCCAATGCCGCTCTGAATCGCCCATGCTGGTGAGATGGGAGAGGAAAGCGCGGAATTTTGGGAGGACTTGCAGTGACCTGGAAGACAGCTTGAGGGTCGCCATGACAGAGGCCATCTCGTCAATGATGAGCAGTTTGGGACCAGGCCAACTTTTGAATTGCTCGATGCAGTCCCACAGCCAGATAGCCAAGTCATCTGGAGTGCCACTAGCGAAGTCTTTCGACAAGACGAGGGCAGGAGCTTTAGCAGTGCCGGTTTCGCCTCCACTGGCTTTAGGGTTGATCAGCATGACACGGGTGGATGGATGCTCCCGCTTGAGGGTGGCGAGGGCGAGCAGGTAGGTGACGCCTTTGCCAGCGCCGGGGACACCACCGATCAGGCAACTACCAGGATTGCGGCCCAGATCATCCGCAATAGAAAGGACAGGGGCATCAGTGACGGTTTGGGCGGTGACGGTGATGGGTTGCTCTTGAACCCACTGGCCAAAGAGATGTTCACTGACTAATTTGTCGAAGTGCTTGAGCTGGCGCTGTTCGGTTTTGAGCCAGTTGGCTGCAATGGCGCTGGAGGGGCGGGCGGTAGAGTTGTAGGCCACCATCATTTTCCCCCTTTCAGCTTGGGTTTGGGAGCCGGTGGGGTGTCGCGAAATTGAACATGATGATAAGGAGTGAAAGTTAGTATCTGGGGTCTCATAAACGGGGGGGGTAGGGCGGTTTTTGTGGCTACTGGCTACAGCAGTGTGATTTGCTGAAAGCTTTGCTGTTGCGTGGCTACAGGTGGCTACATCGTTGGCTACAAGCGTGGCTACAGTAGCCGCCTGTAGCCACGCTTGGCTACAGGACTGTGAACGTATCGGACTCCTCATCAAAAATACCAAAACTCATTCGCTGGAGCTGCCTAAATGCCTCTTTTGTGCCGTCTGCGGTGGTGCGAACTTGGCGGGGGGCAAGCTGGCAGGCTTCGCGAACGGTGCAAGTTTGGTTTGGGCGATTAACCAGCCATTCTTGCCAAATCTCGAAGTAATCGAGATCAGCTGATTCATTCCAAAACTGAGCTGTGGGCTTAGGGGCCGGGGGGAGCTGGGCAGCGACGGGGCGACCAGCATCCCTATCCCATCCGGTCAGGTTTTCCAGGCGGGGCATGGGCAACCAACGACATTGCTTACCATCAAAGATGGCGCGGCCTACTGGACTGGTTTTCATTATTTGGTCTAGCTCTGTTCGGCCCCCATCGGGAACAGGTAACCATCCTCCTGAGAGGAAAGCGCCCAGGGCTTGGCGGTTCTTGGGGGACACAAGCCCGATCGCTCGAAGTGTGGCCCGCAATGCCGAGGACATCCCCAGGCCATCGGTGGAGCAGTCTTGGGAGATAAGCCAGATCCAATGCCGCTCTGAATCGCCCATGCTGGTGAGATGGGAGAGGAAAGCGCGGAATTTTGGGAGGACTTGCAGTGACCTGGAAGACAGCTTGAGGGTCGCCATGACAGAGGCCATCTCGTCAATGATGAGCAGTTTGGGACCAGGCCAACTTTTGAATTGCTCGATGCAGTCCCACAGCCAGATAGCCAAGTCATCTGGAGTGCCACTAGCGAAGTCTTTCGACAAGACGAGGGCAGGAGCTTTAGCAGTGCCGGTTTCGCCTCCACTGGCTTTAGGGTTGATCAGCATGACACGGGTGGATGGATGCTCCCGCTTGAGGGTGGCGAGGGCGAGCAGGTAGGTGACGCCTTTGCCAGCGCCGGGGACACCACCGATCAGGCAACTACCAGGATTGCGGCCCAGATCATCCGCAATAGAAAGGACAGGGGCATCAGTGACGGTTTGGGCGGTGACGGTGATGGGTTGCTCTTGAACCCACTGGCCAAAGAGATGTTCACTGACTAATTTGTCGAAGTGCTTGAGCTGGCGCTGTTCGGTTTTGAGCCAGTTGGCTGCAATGGCGCTGGAGGGGCGGGCGGTAGCTAGGCTGGTGGCGATCACCTGGTGGGCTTTGGCTTTGGTGTCTTCGAGGGCGGCCCCGGTGACGAGAGCGACGGTGACGGAGCTGCCAATGTAGGCGATGGGGAACCAGTTGTCACTGTGGTTAAGGGCTGCGGTGACAGTGAGGGACAGGGCTGCACCGGCAGCGACCCACCAAAGGCGAGCTTTACCGGTGGCGAGGACTGCGGCTTGTTCGCTGGCGAGGGGCTCAGCACTGTATTGCCTCAGCTCTTGTAGGAGAGTTGGGGCTTTGATGTGGGCGAGTGGTTGGGGCGTTTCAACCACTGGGATAGGGGGAGAGGCCGTCATGACGCTACCCCCCAGTGTTCTAGAAGGTGCTTTTTTAACTGGTCCTCCTGGGACAGCAACCGAGTCACCTCTGCCTCAAGTTGGTCATCTACTGCGGCTAAATAGAGATCGACAATGGCGGGGGCTTTGTCCTTGGCAACTTGGGCGGGGGATGGCAGGTCACCTAGGGAAGGACAGGGATTGTCCTCTGTCAGGGACAGGTTTTGTCCTCCAGCAGGGACGATGGCTTGTCCTTGCTGGAGGACATCAATTCCGGTTTGGGTCCAGAAAATATCGTTGTCTTGTTTAAGCCAGTGCTCTCCCTCGGTGAGTTTTTGGGATTGAGTGAGGCGGGCTCGTTTTTTGTTAAGGCTATTGGGCTTAAGTTGAAGTTGCTGGGCAACTTCAGCATTACTGTAAATGGTAGGCATGGGGGGCAAGAAAAGCCGGGGCATCACCCCGGCATAAACAACAAGTAGAGGATCAAACAGTGGAGATTCAAAGAAAACCAGCATTGCGCAGAAGCTCCACTGTTTGGGCGTAAGGGAGGGCAGCGGTTGCCTTTGATTGATAGCGGCTTTTCAAAACCATGGCCCTTCTAAGAGAGACCCCTAAAAGGCTTGCAATCTCAGGCGATTCTTTTGTATTTGCGAGGTAAATCAGGACTATCCGAGAAACCTCTCTATCGGCTAAATCAGCTTTACTAGCAGCAGAGTGCGAAGCCATCAGTAAAGCCGGATTTCAATTTCGTGACCCATATCATGGATTGAAGGGGAAAACTCCTCATCCCCCAAGCCCAGGAAGACGCAGGCTTCATTAACAGCCTCGTGAATGTCTCTATCCATCCAAAGCTGGTGCTTGTAAATTAATCTCCCTCCCTTCTCTTTTTTAATCAGATCAAGAACAATTTCGGAGAGGCTTGGCACTGATTCAGGATCACCATATTCGTGAGAATAAGAGCCTGAATCAGATACGGCATTAGCAGCGCGCTCCCGAGCCTCAGCCTGCTGTCTATCCCGCGCTATGGCTATATCCGAGCGATCTCCGCTGCCTTCAATGTCAAATCTTGGAGTAAGCATATTTCCTCTTCATTTCAATTACTACAAGTCCTTTTTAGCGCGATTAAGCACTAAAAAGGACAAAAAGTATACGGACACTTACAAGCAGCGGCGAACGCCATTAACTAGGGCTTGGCCGTAGGCGGCGACTCCTGCGGCAGGAACAATTAGGGCCGCTCCAGGGGATTGGTAAATCTGTTGCAGTTGGGCCTGGCGGGTTTCTTCTTCGGCTTGGGCCTGAAGGGTTTGGGCGTAGTGGATTGCCTTTTCCCAGGTGCCTTTGTTGTTTAGGGGGCCGTGGGCGCGGGCCTCTTGGGGGGTAATGCCGAGGTCTTGGGCTTGGGCTTTGAGTTGGGATAAGTTCATGATTAGTACAGCTAAAGTTTGCAGAACGAAGCCCTAGCCTTGAAATGTCAGGGGCTAGGGCTTTTTCTTAGGCGGTGCGAGGGAGGTAGCCCGCTTGATTCAGGGAGCAAAGCACGGCCAAGGTGGTGAGTTTTTCTTGGGGGAGATGCTCCCTGCTGGATTGCTGTTCTGCGGTTTGCTGTTGCTCGGGTTGTTGCTGCGGCTGCATAATTAGAAGGCTCCAAGTGTTTTGGGATTGATACTTTCGAGGGCTTGGGGCGGGCCTAGCAGCGGTGAGAAACTGCTAGGCCACCCGATTAATCATCTAAATAAATCACCTCCTTGTAGGCCAGGGCCTAAGCGATCGCGAGTCGTTTAGGCCGTTTTTTTTTCTGCACTCTCGTCAAGCGAAACTCGGCTGAAGTCTTTCGGGAGCTCATGAATACTGCATTCCAAATAAGAACACATTTTCTGAGTTTCCTCGATAGTCAACAGAGGCTGACGCTTACCAGAAAGCCAGTAATAGACGCCTCTAGGTTTTCTACCTATCGCTTCAGCAAGGCCCTCGACTGACTTGTCTTTGGACTTGAGCAAGCTCATGAAGTCTTTTTCATGTTGGCTAGACATATTCTAACTGCACACTTGTTCATGCACAAGCGTTCAGTTAGGATCAACCTACTGCACGCTTGTGCATATGGACTGGTAGTGGGGTTTCACAACCAAGCGGCCCCACTGCCTGCTTAATTCTCTTACTTCTTGCGAAGTAGCTTCAGGTTTCACAAAACAGAGAAGCCCTACCCAAACACGGTAAGGGCAAGGCTTCTACAGAAAGAGAGTTCCACCCAAGTAGAACTCTCTCACCAGAAAATATTTAACTCTGCCTACATTATGTCAAGACGCGATGACAGAAAGAACAGTGCTACCGCTGAGCCGGTTAGGACGAATCATCACCCCCAGATCCAGGGGGTGGGGGGTGCAACCTCTAGCCTCGGAGAAGTTTGCAGCCGGTATCTAGAGTTACGCTCCAATTTGGAAGCTTTAGATAAGGAAATTGAGCAGACTGCAACCGAGCTAGGCCGCTGCAATATGGCTATTGCGAATCATCTGGGGCCGCTGGATCATCCTCTTGTGCTTCAGCATGAGGGTATGTGGCTGGTGATCAATGTGGCTGAGGGACTGCTAAAGCCTCGCTTGGTGAGTGCCTCCGTTGTGGAAGCGATCGGGCCAGATGATGTTCTGCTTGATACTTCACCTCTGGCGGAGGCGGCTTCTTGTGAAGGGCAATAAATCTCACACCACCCAAATCCGAGAACTGAGAGAACAGATAGAAGCTCTGGAGCAGCGACTTGAGCGAATGGAATCTGCTCAAAAAAAATAACCAGAATTTAGCTCGAATTGCTCTCACGAACCTGCTGACGTTGTGCCGTTGGGCTTACCCATTGGCCAAAGCCAGCCAGAACAAGTTCAGCTCACAAATTAAAGCGGGGCGTGCAGATTAAAGCTTGCTTCCCCGAGTACCGAGAGCCCTTAGCTTTTGGCCGTTCGCATCAATTCGGCCACAGCCTTGGGGTGCATTGTGATCACATCCAGGGGGGGATTAACTCACCCCCTTTCTTCCCATGAAATATGATTCGACGTTTGAGCCCTTCGAGGCCAATGCGGCCTCACCCTGCCCGGTCTGTGGCAAAACAGACTGGTGCTATCTCAAGGCCAATGCAAAGGGCGTGGTTTGGTGGGCGGTTTGTGGCCGGGCGAAGGAAGCCCCAGAGGGCTGGGAGCGTACCGGCACTTCCAAGGGCAGTGATAGACGAGGCATTTATCAGATAAAGGGCATCAGCCATCGTCGTCGCAAATTTGCCCAAGACTTTGCCCTAAGCCCTCGCCAGTTTGAGCCGGGGCCATCGTGGGTGAGCATTCATCCTGCCGAGACTTTTAAGCGGATGAGCAGCGGTGATCGGATTGCTTTTGAGGGCAAGTCCTACACGATCGACAAGGTGAAATACGCCAAGACCTCAAAACGCTGGAATATCAAAACCGTTGAAGGGCTTGAGGTTGAGGCCCCTTTGTTGCTTGCCGGTGGCACTGAACAGGCAATTGAGTACCACTATGACGAAAACCACAAAGTCATGCGGCGGCAGTGGTCCGACCGGCGGCCATGGTATGACCGCAATGGCAAAACTAAAGAGGTTCGGCCATGGCACATGGTGAGGACCGATAGCGGCGATCGCAAGTGGCAAATCGGGCGCGGCCCCAAAGATGAGCGTTGGCCCATTTACCGGGAGCAGGAAGTATTAGACGCGATCGCCGCTGGCCTGCCGTTTTTTGTTGTGGAGGGTGAGCAGGCCGTGGAGACGCTGCGGGAGCTGGGCTTTTTTGCCTGCTGCTGCCAGGGCGGTGGGGGGCGATGGCTGGACATATTTGAGGCGATTAAGGAGCCGCTGGCGGAGGCCCGGAAGCTGACGGAGCGGAAATCCACCATCATTCTGTGGCCAGACAATGACCCCACCGGCCAAAGCACTCTGGAGGATTTGCACCGCCGCCTCAATAGTGAACTCCACGCCAGGGCCGCCATGCTCAACCCGCTGGAGCTGTGGGCCAAAATGCCCGCTGGCGGCGATGTGGTGGACTGGCTCAAGGAAGCCCGCAAGGCAAACCCCAGCCCAGAGCAGATTACACAGTTTCTACAGGCTGCTGTGGATAAGGCGATTGACCGGGCAGAGTTGGCCATTGCTGCCCAGGAGCGGGCGAAAGATTGGGGGGCACCAGAGATTTACCGGGGGGAGTATGGATTTTGGCGCTATGTGAAAGCTGATGACAATTACATTTGGGCACCACAAACCAATTGGACAGCCCAGATTTTGCAGGAGATTCACGGCAGTGATGGGGGCGGCTTCATTCTTGGAATCAAGCTGGCGGATGAACAGCGGGAATTCGAAGTCAGGGTGACGGCCCAGGACTGCGAAAGTAAAACCAAATTTCAGCGGGCGTTGAGCAGTGGCATGGGGCGCCCCTTGGTCTGTCGGCTCAAAGATGAGCATATCCAGGCATTGCAGATGATTTGGATGCTGAACTATAGCCAGATTCAAGGGGGCAAGTCCTACAAGCTTTGTAAGCAGATGGGCTGCCAGGCGAACAACCCCGACGGGTCGGGCGTTTGGGTGTTTCCCTCGCTCCAGCTCACCGCATCTGGAAAAGTGACAAAGCCCGATGAAAGCGGCTTTACCTGGGATGACTCCATCAATGATGGCGGTGAATCCGTCGAAGCCCCCCGCATTGTGGAACGCGATGAAAAGGCCATTCCCCGGCTATTCCAAGCGGCAAAAGTGTTTTTTGGCGAGAACTTCCCTAGAACGCTAATTTGCATGGGCTGGGGCGCTGCGGTGATCCACTACAGCGAGATTTTCAAACTGGATGATGCATTCCCCTTGCTCAATGCCCATGGTGATGCAGGCGGGGGCAAAACTGAATCGGTGAAATGTGGCATGGCCCTTGCTGGCAATCACCGCTCTGGGATGCTGGCTGACCTGTCCATGAGTGCGGTTTATGAATTCCTCAAAATCAGCGCAAACCTTCCCCTTTGCTGGGATGACCCCACCGAATCGGATGATCTCAATGAGCTACTCAAAAAGCTCTATAACGCCAAAGGCCGTGTAGTGCGTGGCGATGGAAAGCGCTTCAGCAAACAGAAGCCTCACACATCCTTGGCCGTGAGCACCAATGCTGCGATCGGCGATGACCAGCAGGCCACAAAATCCAGACTTTCAAAACTCTTCTTTCCCCCACTCAAAGGTGGCACTCAAAGCACTGAGACGTTCCAAGCACTTCAGCAGGCCATGGACCAAGCCAGCGGAGGTATGCCTGACCTGATTGCAGCGGGTGTTCCGAAAGACCGCATCAAAGAAATCACCGACCAAATCAAGCCCCATCTCAACAAAGCCCATTCACGCCTCAGCCGGTCTTGGGCATTGTTTATCGCCTATGCCGAAATCGTCCAGGCGCTAGCGGGGGATAAGTCCATCGACCTGGTGCGGTTTGTCATCACCGAGATTTGCCCCGAGTTGAACACCGAGGAAGAAAGCGGCGATTCAATCAGCGATTTTCTGGAGAAAGTTTCCGTCTTGCTCAGCAGCTCCAAAGCCGGGCCGTGGAATATCAGAGCGATTCAGCAGCGGGATGGAACCGAGGCGATCGCGCTCTACCTGCCCAGCCTTTGGGAAGAAGCCAAGGGGCAATTCTCCATGGCCTACAACCGAGGCACCCTGACATCACTGCTCAACAACCGCACCGGCAAAGCATCGGTCGCCAAGCTCCAAATCGACAAACAGAGCGCCCAAGACTACGCTCGCACCATTGCCAAGGTCAGAGCCGAGGGGGGAAATGTAGACCTAGTACCATCACCTATCTACACGTCCAAAAAGTGTCACAAGGTTTTTAGAGAAGATGCCCCAGAATTATTTGAAATTCTGATGGCATATGAAAAAGGAGGTAACTCAGGTAACTCAGGTAACGAGTGGGACGAAAGCCCCTCTGAGACTGCGTTACCTCAGTTACCTCTTTTAGGTAACTCAGATAAAAAAAAGGTAACTGAGGTAACGGGAGAAGCTCAGATGGGCATGCAACAAAATCCCGTTACCTCCCAAAAGGTAACGGGAGAAGCTGAGTTACCTTTTGAGGTAACGGGCACAGGCCATGCCCAGGCTGGGATGCAGCCGGAAAATTTGCAAGTTACCTCAGTTACCCCTTTTAAAACGTCAAATTTAAAATCTGGAAAACAGCCCATTTCAACTGTCACAACTCCCACCCCCTCAAAAGGGGACTTAGTGGTGATAAATGCGACTGCCCGTCGCTACCGCAAAGGCTCAAGCCCTCTTCCCCCCAAGTTGCCCTACCGGCTCAAAACCGCAGAATCAGCCCTGCTGGTAGAGATTGAAGCCAGTGCCCCAGAGCTTTTCAAGCAACTGAATGAACCCATGGAATTCTCGAAGCTCAGCGGCGACGGCACCAAGGCCCAGCTCCTGACCCCAGACGGGCGCAAGCATGCCTTTGATTTAGGTGATGTCAAGGTTTTGAAGAAAGCGGAGGTGCTAGCCAATGCCAATGGATAGGAGCCGATACCCCCATGACTGGGATGCGATCGCACTGAAAATCAAGACTGAGGCAGGCTGGACCTGCCAGAACTGTGGCAAGCCATGCCGAAAGCCAGGCGAAACAAAGCATGAGCTTTCCAAACGGCTCAAAAGCACAGCCTGGATTAGTGATTTATTTGAGCGCCTGCCAGAGGGGGGCTGGCTTATCCGGGCTGGCCGCTTCACTCTCACAGTGGCGCACCTGAATCATCGCCCGTCTGATTGCAGGCCGGAGAATCTCAGGGCCTGGTGTGCTCCCTGTCACTGCCGATACGACAATACGCCAGCGGCCAAGGCTCAAAAAAAACAGCTCAAATTAGAGTACCTGGGCCAATTAAGGCTATTCTGAACCTCTGACCCGTTGCCTAGAGACGCAGAAGGTCAAGGCTAGGTGAACGTAAACCCGTTGATGTAATACGAAATTTTCAGGGCTTGTATTACGGTTTTGAGTCCAGCAATCTTAATTCGTTAGTCCAAAATCCGTACTACAGAGAATCATCGGGTGGGCTAATCATCTGCATGCAGCCCCACCAAAACAGCGCGAGCATAGCCAGAGAGATCGCCACGCTCACCACCGCCAAAACGCTAACCGCCAACCACATAAGAATGGATGCCCTCAGCAATGGCAAGCGCCGCCTTCTCTGCGTTTTCTCTGGTGGTTGCAGCATCGGGCATGGAATCAATGAAAAACGACTCAGTTAAACAACAGGCTTTAACGCTGGGGGGAACCGTGCCCAGCACGGCCAGCCCCTGCCGTCTCACCCCTCTATCCCTCAGCCCCAAAGCCTTGAGTAATTTATGCTGAATCACCTGGGCTAGGGCTAGGTCGCTTCGAGTCCCGGCCCGGTGAATCAGCGTCTCTGTCCCCTGAACACGCTGATTGAACGCATTCAGGTGCAGTGAAACCATTACATCACTGCCCCAGCTCATTTGGCCAATGGCGGCCAGGGTTGCCGTTGGGTCAAGGATTTCGACCTCATGGCCCAGCTCAATTAGTCTCTGGGCTGCAACTTCGGCCATAAAAGAGACTTCATCATATTCCCAGGTTCCAGGCCCCTTTGCTCCCTTTTCGAATCCCTCATTTCCCCATCGATCCTGGTAGGGACCGTGGCCAACTTCTAATGCAATCTTGCTCATTGAATCCGCTCTCGAACGTCTGCTAAAAATTGCCAGCCATCAGCAGACAAGGGCTCATCAAATCCCGCTGCTGTCGAGATCCCCTTGTTCGTGCGCTCCAGTTGCTCGCATAGGCTGCGGGCTATTAGATACAAGAATGTGTCCCCTTTCGGGTGCTCCCCTTCCTCTAGCGTCACCAGTTCGCGAGCGCGAGAAACCAGCATCATCAAATGCCACCAGTCGATCCTCATAACCGTCTCCTTTATTTTTTTGAAATCGGCGAGCGGCTGCTAACCCCCCTCCCCCAGCGAGCCCCAGCAATATTTCTAGGGCGACTTCCACCGTGAGTGTTCGCCGCTCTATGGTCATGGGGGCACTGAGGCCAAGCATCGCGATCGCCACTCCCAAGGCCAACCCGCTCAACATTTGCGCCAGGCGTGCTTGGCGTTGCTCCATTCGCTCAATCCGCTCTCCCCCAGCAGATAGGGCCATTTCAAGCTTGGCGCGAGCAGTGGCAGCAGAAGCGACCTCCCCCCGGAAGCGTTCATCTAATTCTCGGTTTTCCGTGAGCTGCTCATGGAGCGAAGCTATTGCTTGCCGTAGCTCTTCCACCACCGTTTGAGATTCTGGGGTAAGTGCGAGATTTTCAAGCGGGACCAGCGGGGGCATTTGAACAGAAACCACCGGTCTTAAAGAAAATCGACTCCCAACAGTGCTGAAAGCCTTATGC
>JAOXNJ010099928.1:0-11716 GCA_028566655.1 Metis holothuriae
AACACGTCCACCTCCAGCGTGTCCAGGGGCGCGGGCACGTTGCACACCGGGCACCGCCACATGTTCAGGTTGGCCTCTCCGTTCAGCTGCAGGAAGGTCTCCAGGTCGAAGCACTGCAAGTGGCGGCACTCGTGGCTGCGGGCAGGCACGTTCAAGCGCTGATAGGTCAGGGGGCAACGTAGCGAGATCTGTCAATCGGAAAACCTCATCATAATCTAAATCATTTTGACTTCATTAAACAATTTTAAGGAGAAAGGAAGAGGATGAATGCCTTCATGGACGCCTGAGTCTGTTGAGGCTCCTTGTCGACGTTGTTGGCCATCTCGTTGGAGCAGCTGTTGACGATGCGCTTGGCCCTGGCCACGCCGGCGTCCAGAGTGACCAGACGCTTGCGGATGAGCGTGTGCAATATCGACCGGATCGTAGGACGGTGCACCAATTGCAGCATAAACAAGTGCGACTGAAAGATCCAAAGAAGCAAAATTTAGCGAAAAATTCAAAAACTGACGATATTTAGAGACTTTTGTTGGATTTTCTATTACGCAGCAGCAAGCGGTGACGGTGATTTGAATGGTGTTTCTTCCACTGACACAAACATCCTTGAGATAAAGCGGCTTCTGCTGACCGCAGTGAAGACCGTTGGGGCCCAGTCGGTCGATGTGCAGCGGCGTCGCGTTCACCGACACCGCGACCGACGCCGGCCAGTTCGTCGACAACGTGCGGTCCTCGTGGTTGTAGCACTTCAGCTGAACACCATCAAACAAAAAATAAATTTAGGTTTCGATTTCATTGCAAAAATTTGTAATTGAGTTATTGAACCTTGTTTAAAGAATTGTGTATGAAGAACATAATACGATTGATATGAAAGCAAATTTACACAGAATAATTGGCAACACAACCGATTCGACTGCCAAGAGAAACCAATTAGTCACCAAGACTGATTGCTTCAACCGCCGAAAAGATTGAAGCCAAGACCCTAACAACCCTTCCTCAAAAAAAGACTACCGATATTTAACAGAATCATCCACATATCATCTAACGATTATCGAAAACGAGGCTCATTTCAAAGAATCCAAAGAAAGGCTGAAGGCAAAATAGAAACTTGGAAAAGTGATCGATCCTTCCACACAGATCGCATGTCCGCATATCCCTTTTTTGTGGGGCCATAATAGAAGGGAGGGATGAGGGCCTTGAGAGCTCTGGTTTGGCAGCAGAATCTGCCTGGGCTCCACGGGTCCCGGCTGGCATCGACCGAAGCAGCTTTCCTCTGTTGGCACACACATCCTTGCTTCATCAGGGAAGCCTTTCTTCCCGCCAGGCCATCATGATCCACGCCGAAGGTCGTCCTTGTGGAAAGCTCCGACCGACCCCACGCCTCGTCCAGCATCGCAATGGGTCGATACAAAGGAGCCCAGAGCCTCAGACAATGCAAAATGATCTAAAAACAAACTAGATCTACGTCATTTCCCTGTCAAAATCTAGTTTCAAATCGTTTATAGTAGAGTCTTATTACTACAAAGTTCACTGATGGAGGTCCCAAAATACCGAGACCTGCAGGCAAAGTTTAGTACTTTACCTATACATATAAGAGGTTTCCCATCGCCACCTGTATGCGTGCGCATTTCAGTTTTTGTGATCTGACCAAAAAGGCAGAAAGGCTAAGAGCAAAGGATTATAAGAAGAAGGAGCAACAACTGCTTACATAAGGAGCTTTGGCTTTCCTCAACAAGAAATGATCTAAAAACGTGTTTCTTTGAGAGTCGAGCCAGAGGTTCGGAGTGTTTAGAAATACGGCCTCAGTATTCTGGTTGGTTGGCTGAGTGAGTGAGCTTGGACAAAGCAAAGGCGTTGTTTGTGGAACATACTGCGTGCCGGATCCCATTCGCGCGTTCCGGCTTTCTCGATGCATTCATGTGGCCGGCCGTCCCGAGGGAGCAGGCCTCGCGGGCCCGCAGAGAAAGCTCAACCCTAATGAATGGAAAGCCAGGGAGACACGCCTCCATCGAAGGAACCTAAACTGACGTCACAAAAGTCTAATGACAGCCAAGAAGATCCCGATTCAAACTCCACTGACGTCACAAATGCATTTTAACAAGGGTCAAAACAGTGAAAAATCAGAGAGAGACCGCACATTCTTGTGGCTAACCTCTTTATGGTGCTGAATGCGGTCGATTCGTCTCAATGACACTATCTAGTAGTAAGTAGTAAAGTAGAAGTCACTTTTACATAGGTCAATTGGGCTATGGCAGAACTTTGGCGCTATGAAAAATGACATTAAATAAAAAATTAACAGGCCTTGAGAACAGCCGCAAAATTGGGCTTGATCAAACAACATTGGCAACCATGTGCTCTTACCTATAATGAACACAAATTTCTTACACCACTACAATATGCAAGCCGTTTTAATATGGCATGAATGTAGTCTTAGCTCACCCTTAGCTCGAGGTCGGATCTCCACATGAGTGCCTGGAAGATGTTGGGTTTGAGGTGGAAGATGTGGTTGGAGACTGCCAACTTGTGCTCCATGCGGAAGGGGTGCAGGAGGACGCCGTCGCGGACGCAGAAGGTCAGCCTCGACTCGGGCCTCGACGTGTTGGAGGAGTGCATCGACGGGTCGGTGGGCGGGCTGGCGAAAGGCACTCCCACGCAGTTCGGCGTCAGCGGCGGCGTCGGGTTGCCCGTGGCCACGGGACTCGTGTGCTGAAAGCTCACTAAACAACCAAAGTCGTTAGTAACTGTCCAGTCAATTTCTAAGAAAAGACACTCACTGAGGTTGGGTTTGTTGGCCTGTTGATGTTGAGGCATGGACATCGGCTTCTGGTGAACGAGCCCGGGCCTCATCATGGGCATCATTTGTTGCTGATACATGTTCCCGTTGTTGTAGTTCATCATGGCGTTGTTGTTGGCCATCATCATGTAGCCGTTGGCGTCGTTGTACATGGGCCGGTAGTAGCCCATCATGGCGTAGTTATTGGGCTGACGCGTGTTCATCATGGGCTGCGAGTAGCCAGGCATACGAGATTGCATGGCACTGTACATGGCCTGTTGCTGATACATCATCATCATTGGCTGTGACATTGGGTAGCCCATGGAGGGTCGAGAGGCCATCATTCCATAGCTACTCGCTCCTGGAGGCAAGGATCCTGTTCCTCCTTGGGATTGAATCTGTGGATGTTGTTGCTGTTGCTGTGATGGCTGTTGCTGCTGTTGTGATTGCTGTTGCTGTTGCTGCTGTTGTTGCCGTTGCTGCTGCTGCTGCTGCTGACGCTGTTGCTTAGGGTAAGGTGTGGAGCGTTTGGATCCAGAACGTTTGCTTTTGGTGCTGCCTGAACTACTTCCACTGTTACCATTGGCATTGCTACTGTTGTTATTGGAATTGGAGTTGGAAGAATCGTTGCTACTCTTTGGGATCCCGTTCTGCGGCTGCTGCTGCGTACCCATCGGAGGGTAGTACATTGGCTGACGGTGAATGGGCATGGCACCGGGAGGCAAGCACATCTGGTCGTATCCTGACATCTGTATAAAAAATGTATGCAAACGAAAGTCATGCCCCATTCTCTAGTTATCAGAACTCAAAAAAATTGTGTTGAATTATAAGAAAAAGAGATTTTTTCAATAAGGATTTTAGTAATCCACATAAACATCCTGATTCCTGACTGACCATAGGATAAGGTTAGAACTTAGAATTACACTGCAAACTTTACGATTTATGTTTATATACATATAAAAAAGTTAATCACTCACATGATGATATTGCTGTTGATAAGCCATCATGGCATTGCTCTGTTGCTGTGGTTGTTGCTGTTGCTGTGGTTGCTGTGGTTGTTGTTGTTGCTGTTGCTGTTGCTGCTGCTGCTGTTGTTGTTGTTGTTGTTGTTGTTGTTGTTGCTGTTGTTGTTGCTGTTGTTGTTGCTGCTGTTGTTGTTGCGGTGACATCATCATCATATTGGTCCCGTTGGCACCCATCATGACGGCGGCGCCGCCGTTGGCCGCCATCAAGTGGCTGTTCATCCTGACAAGACGAACTGCTCAATTGCTAAACAAGCATGGCCCAATGAAACGAGGTCGGAAGGGCGCGGCGCTGAGTGAAACCCTGACATCGACTCACATGTTGTGCTGGAGCCCCTGCAAGCAAACAAGAAGATTGTCAAGGACACACGTAAATACGAAAAGACCGCAAATAAATGGAACATCAGAGATCGACGTCGACCTTGAGTCAGTCTGATGGTTAAGCGAACCCTCTTTCTAACTGCGTAAATGCATACGTTTCTTACAATTGATTTTAACATTGTTTGCAGCACTGGCCCTCTCAAGGACACTGGACGAAGAAGCTAGCATGTTGTGTGAACAAAAACGGCCCCGGAAGCGCTCTCGAGCACGTGACACGCCCACGCAGACACGCCTCTTTAGCGCCCTCGGCCTCCTCGACGACTTGGTGGTTGATCAAGGCTCTGGTCCTGCACACCATGGCGGCCCTGACCCCCAAGGTCTAGCTCGTGATTCGGCAAGACAGCCGCAGGGGTCGAGCGATGCACGCGTCCAATGTGCACCCAACTCATGCCCACTTCGTTGCAAAGTTATCCTTCCATCCCCAAGGCCCTTCAAAGCTAGTGGTAAAGCCAGCATTGACTTCGAACTCTATGGGCAAAATAGCACAATTTGGGGATATTCAGTCAAAGATTTAGGGGGGCCATCGAAGATGTGCAATTTTTGCATCAGAGCCCACTTTCTCTCCAAAGTCCACAATAGCCCACTTCCAGAACTATAAAAAGGGTAATAGGTAGAAGGCATAGTCAAAGATACCATAGAATGAAGAACACCTACATCTATCAAAGACATATCAAAGACGAAGTTGTCAGATTTTCAATGACAGAGGAGCCATCAAAAGCAAAGTGCATATTTCGAAGCAATGCCAGGAAAGAAGTTAGGCCAAGGGATGTAGTTACTAGTTTATAGGTGTACATATGTGCAAAAAGCGGTTTTGATGATGTCTAAGGCATGTTTTGCTCCATTCCACGGACTCCAAGGTTGCATGGTGCACTGGGACGGCCTCGACGAGGTGTAGGGTCGGCCTTGATGGCCTCGAAGAAGGCCTCACGGCGCATTGAGGGCGCAGAACTCTTTCGACTCATCTAACTGTGAACGACGCCCACGTTGAACGGAAGACACACACGTGTTCCTGGAAAAGAGCAGGAAGCAGTTATCGAGGAAAGCTACTCAGTGGCTCTACACATGCTCGAATTGAGCGACATCGACGGCGCTGGCCGACGAAGATCACGTGCTCTTCGACAACACGGGCCAAACGCCATCGTTTGGCAACTGTTCACGGATCGAGGCGGCAAGAACGACAACATAGCCTCACAAAAGACTCAAACAAAGTCAACGGCAAGAATCAAGCTCAGAGGAAACAAAATCACGCGAAGGGGGCAACAAAATCACGCACGTTATGGCCGGCCATGCAGTCACCCAAAACAGAGGTCAGTGACGCCTCCAAACACCATGGATGGTAAAGAAAAAATGCAATTAGGACAAGCACACTTGAACTTTGTCTGCCTACGAAATGTGAAAAGATAGGTAAAAAATGACATTTATACGTTTTCTCATATGTGTACGTGGCCTCGATCAAGTTAACAGTGAGTGTGAGTGTGGCCAAGGTCGACAACATTGGCCTGAAGGTGTCAAATTTTGCTGTGACAAAGACGTCGCATAATCAGCCCAAAAGTAAGTCCAACACAATCTCAAATATTATCAGTTTCAATCATAAATTTTTGAGGCTCTTTTACCATTCTACCTTATGATAAACACAAACAAATGACTGTTACAGAGCTTCCAGGTGCAAGGCCTCTTATTGTCAATTAATATTGCTTGACAGCGAGATTAGATATTAGCGAGAATGTTCGCAACAATCGGAGCTTCAGCACGTGTCCCACATGTCAACACTGATGGACTTAATGTCGAGAGATTTAATTGTGACTTTTAGTAACGAGATTTGCTGTTTGCTTGAAGGTACTGATGACAAGTACATCGAATTTGGCCTTGATGGGAGGAGAAAAGAGTTAAATTAAAGCAAAAGTGTAATGCCCTGGAAAGCAAGTTTAGGGAGGACAGACACAAGTGTCAAATATCGAGGTCAGCTGAGGAGACAGCCATCGAAACAATTGTAGCAAAAAAAAGAGACCCATTGCCCTATACCCTAAAAATTTTATGCCCATTACTCTTATTTGAGTAGCAACTTTCAAATTAAGCAAAATTGGTGCGACGTCTTCACCTCTTGACTTAGCTGACAGTACAGAATGACAGGTGTAATGTGTGCGGCCTAAAGTGCTTACCCAGAAGAATTTTAGCAGGTGAACATGGCCTTCATTTCCTGGGCCACACAAAATTTCACACAATTTGCAATATCCGAGTCACTTGGCAGATTTATGTGCAATTTTCACTTTTGATGTGGTTGTCTTTGTTTCATTGGAATACACGTATGTATTGTGGAGCACTGATGGGGCAACAAACACTGGGGGTTGGTTAACTGAGGTTAGGTCTACGAGCGGCTGTAGCCGGCTCCAAACTGGAACCGTTGTGCGAGATCGCGCGCCCGCGCAAACGCACGCCCGCAAAAAAGGAGCGCACGCCCTCTGCCCAAATCTGCCCAGGTCTGCCCGCCCTCCGTCTGCCCAGGCAGAATCTGCCCGATTCTGCCCGAAACGGCCGGAGAGGCGGCGGGCAGGCTGATTGCCGCCGCGGAAAATTGGGCCGACGACGCACTCACGGACTTTGACGTCGGCCAGAAGCCAATGGGGTGGGACACCGCACAATCAATGCAACACCGGCCAATTTTCAAGCAATCAATCACACACATTTTAACATCGATGTCATCAAAATCACTTTGTTAAACTAATTAACAAATGGAAGCATGATCGATTCTAAGTGTTTATTCAAATTCCAAAGATTTGTTCAAAGAAGTAAGTTGTGTGAAGTCAGCTAGGTGACAGGCCAAGTTGAGCAAGTATTTTTGTACTATAAGAGACGCTCCAATTTTTCGCTTTTAGGGAAAAAAAAACAATCTCATTTGGAAATTTCGATTTTGTACAATGACAATGCTCATTGTATGTTTAGTTCGTGCATGTTGACAGCTAAAGATTATTGTGTTAGATTTGTTTGATGAGCAGTTTTGAACCACCCTGTAGTAAGTAGCGTACTCGTATGTCGTCCTGCCTCGCCCAAGCATTGAGTGAATGCCGCTAGCTCTCTCCTCGGCCGGCCGCGCTCATCATGAGCTAGCAACCCTTGCTCAACGTGAATCACACATTGACAAGAGCAGTCTGTCACAAAAAAAAAGGTTATATAAAGACCAACTTGTTTTCCTTCTAACAGACCAGCTTTCAAAGTATCAAATTGGATTTCAAGGCAATTTCAATACAGGTTTTCATCAAATTTTGGCCAAGCACTTAGGGCCATACTTTCATAAATAATTGGCCAGCCTTTCCGAAATCTGCAGGTTCAAACATTGGGGTTTTGTCCTTTTGTAAGAGTAATGATGAGACTTGAAAAGTTATTCATGTCGATATGAGGCAATAGTGGGACTTCACAGGTGCTTGATCCGTCAAGGTCGGACTACCCTAGCACTACCTAGTACACGTACCTATCTGCAGCTGTCATCAAGCAATCAATCTGCCCATGTACTATGTATGTACTTGTGGTCAAGGTCTTTTTGCTCAATTACATCATACATAACTTTGATGGCAAACTTAAAAGTGCAGCGACTAATGTAAGTTTTTTTTTGAAAATTACCTTGATAATGAGTCCAACTTCTAGAAATGACTAAATTGCGCAGTAAAGACCTGTTGGGCCCATCCATTAGGCTCATATTATCTCTAGCTGTTGCTCTAGATGCTTTTGCAGATTTGCTTTGTTTTTCTGCTTCGAAGCCCTCTAAAAGCCCTGCATGCCTACCAACAGTGATCAACCGTTACGTCACTCACACAGGCTAATGGATTGGCGTGATGCAAAGTGGAATTGCTCCGTGCTCAAGCTCAATTTATAACTCTCTCAGGCGTGATATCTGTCACATTTTTGCCAATGCTACCTGCTCAGGCTGCTCACCCGTTGAGCAAAGTCCATTTTAGCTCCTTTAGCATTATTTATTATACAAATGATATCGTTTGCATAACATAGTTTAAAAGCCTGTAATTAACGTTTTGATTGAGCAGACTAATGTTCAAACTTCAAAGTTCTGCACTCTAGAATTTTCAGATGTCACCACAAATACATGTATGTAGGTATTTGGCACTTGTTGATCTGGAAGCTAGTGTTCTGAATGCGACAACTCAAAGTTGTGTTAAAAAATTTCCTTGAATTCTTTTTCACCAAGCACTGCGTAGATTTAAGAGAAAAAATCTCTCTGCAATTCCATATTAAAGGCTATTATAAGAAAACATTGAAACAAATTCGATATTCTGGCCTCAGTTTTGCCTGTTGTGCCCTACATCCAAGGAGTTGTTGGCTCCCTCGAAATGAACTGAGTGATCCACCCACTCCATAGGTTGACTGCATTACAGGTGAACTTTATTTCACTCCTTTCCTAAGATGGCATTCATACTTAAGGGAATTGTGTGTAATTTGTCAGAGAAGTCCTCTTGCTCTGAGGCCATTGATCAACCACCTTCTCTCCTTTGTTGTACCAGAATAGAAAGCGGCCAGAGACTCAGAAATTTTAGCTGGAAGCGAACAAACTCCGGATTGCTTGATTCAACACATAAAGAAGCAGTAAATAGTGCATCTGACAGGCGTGTTGTGCTAAAGACATTTACGGTGGCAAACCATTACAGAGAGTAGAAATCTTGTCTCAGAACTGTCAGGTAATGTGCACAGATTTGCACACCGGCAGGAATGACTGCAAAAGAGAAGATTGGCTAGCACCACCAGCAGGTTCATTTCGAGTAACACGACAGAGTTAAAGCAGGAATTCGTGTAGGTAGTGGTGGTCACAAAACGTAGATATAGCGGTATATTAGTAATGTGTTGATGATAGACAAAGGTAGAGATGACATAAGCAGCCCTGTGGTTGTCAGAGCAGAGCATACATTCAGTACAGCAGTTTCAATGCACCCTGGCTTGGAATTGGAGAAGGTATGAAGTTGACTGACTGCCTTAATAGTGCTCTATCTCCACAAGACATTGCTGATGTGTGGAGAGAGCGAGCTCATTGTAGATGGTGCATTGGCCGCACTATAGGCTTTTGCAACGCCTCAGTAGCAGCTCATGCACCAGGCAGATTTTCTCCTCTGGAGCGAGCGTTGACCTCGCTTTCACCGGCGACCCCCGCGCCGGTCAGCCTAGCTCCGGATCAATTTTCTTGCTTAATGTCACAAATGAGTTGAGAGCTAGAGGCCAGTATTTAGTTGCTTCATTTCTTACCTATTGTCTAGCAGTTCCAGACGTCTGCGGATCCGTCTTCGATTCCGAGCTAAGCAATGTCGGCGACCGATGTCGTCCATTTCTGACTCTGTCTACCTGTTTAGTCCAGGTACTCAATAAGGCGAGGTGCGACACTCATGCATACAGAGACTGGCCACATGTTTGTAGTAAGTGAGGCATTGTGCTCTCAAAGCCGTCTCGATCGGCCCCTTTCTTCTTGTGCGTCGCACACTCGGCAACAGCCAGGCCAAAGAACACACGTGCCAGACGAAACACTATTGTTGGCCATCAACAAGACATCCGTCTAACAGAATCGCTCTTTTCTCCAATATCCATCTTTTGTCTAAATGCTCCTAACATGTTATGCAATCAAGGTAGGCAGGTGTATGAGTGAATTAGCTCTAGTATAACACCTCAAATTCCTCTCGTCACAAGAGAGGAGATTTAAACACTAATAGTTTTTTATGAGCTAACTACTATCATAAAGATATGTGCCTTATTTTCATAACATTTGAGGTTAAAATCAAATTGCTAATTAGCAAGCTATTAATTGTGTTGTCAAGCAAGCTACACTTTTAACCAGTGTCAATTTTTCTCACCACTTTTGACATACCTTTTGTTGTGTGCAACATTTCAATCTAAACAAGGCTCATGTTCATTTCCACAATTATGTGTACAGTAGCTTTCATGTGCAATTAACCCTGTGTTACAATGCTGCCTAAGAAGTTGGACCCCTTGTGTTTTGTTTGTGTGACCTGAGGTACATAAATGTGAGTGACGTGAGGTCACGTGGCGTGGCTTGGCCTTGCGGCTGCCGGCCAGCTCTTTCATCACGAGAGGCCCTAGCAAGACGTACCCTCCTTATTGATCACAGAGACTCCTCAGGCCATGACAAAAGCTGCGCTCACACCAAAGGCAAAAAATCGCTGGCCCCATTTTTTCATAAACACTTGCAAGGAGCTCGAACACAATAAAAGTGTCAAAGACATGAAAGTGCACTATTTGGATGCTAATAAGCAATAACATTTGTTTAGAAAAGGAATGGCTAAAAAATGTCAAAGACTAATAAGTAACACACTCTTAAATTTTCAGAGATCTTAGCAATTACAAAAGTAAGTATTCATCCCCCAAAAGTTGCTTTCAAGTCCAAGAGGAGCATATGCAATAATTTGGAAACATTTGAGAACACACATTATCGTACGTGTAAATCCTGCTTTAACATCGATCCCTCTAGCTCCCTTTTGTACAGAGCCCAGCTTTGTGCCCTGCCCAATTTCCGGCTCTGCCCACTCTCGTCTGCCGCAGGCAAAATCTGCCGGCCGGACGAGCGAGAGAAATTACTGCCCTCCTTTCCCCATGTGTACGACGTTGCTTTTGGCGTAGGCGTAAGGTCGGCCTACTGTGAGCGGCCTCCATGGAGGCTAATGAACTGGGCTGGCTGCCACGCATCAAACTGGCCATGCAGCACAGAGAAAAGCGAGCAGACAGGGCAGGGCTCACTTGTGGCATACACTAATGTACACACAATCGCAGGAAGAAGACACACAAAGGTGACGCCAAGGCTACCAAGAGATCAAGCAAAAAAAGCCAGTCATGTAGGCCTTGCCACCAATGTTACAGACAGCACACATTGACCTAATCTAAGTCACATAACAAACACATCTTTTTAATGCATTATAACACAATTCAATGCTTCCGATGTTATCTTTCAGCAAAAATTGATTTTGTGAGGTTGTCAGGAACTAAACACAGTAGGTAGTAGTTTTTGCTTGGGTCTACATAATATCTCTGTGTAATTCGAGCGATGATTACAGTTAAAAATAGTCGCGGTAGTTAGTTTACCTTATCGCCAACTATGGCCATGTTTAGCAAAGATTGATTTGCCTTGCCACTCACTATTGGGAATTGAAAGAGCTCCTTCAGCTCCAAACATGCAGTATTCGAAATGAGGCCAAGTAAAAAAAAAGGAAAGAGCCAAGGAGAACAAAAACAATGTTGTACATACGAGTACGAGTACTTGTCCAAGACTAGACGCATTCATTTAGACGAAAAAACTCCTATACTTGATCGAATTTTGCCAAAGTCCTTAGACGTAATTGTGCATAGCATTTAGAAGCACGTGTTTCTGTTAAATCAATGAATTCATAGGTGATTATGAAAAATATCTAAAAATGCCATTGAAAGGTGCTTATGAAACGAAGTACATATTTCCAGATCAATCGAGGCCTAGTGTAGTAACTCCCCAGGTGTATTAACTACTAAGGGATACCTGTACTACTTGAGTGTCAACTATGCCTGACAACTA
>JAOXNJ010100039.1:0-11713 GCA_028566655.1 Metis holothuriae
CAGCTGCAGGGCGGGGTGCACGGCCGACATGTACGTGTGCTACCAGGTGCGCATCATGTACAGCCTGCAGCTCTGGCAGGAGGAAACGAGACCCGCTCGTCACGTCTCCAGTTGGGTGGATCTCAGGCGATTTGATCCCGAGTTGAACGCCACCAGGGCCGACACGCCCTTGTTGGTGAACATCAAGGGCTGCGGCTACCCGCCCAACATCGACTGCAAGGCCTTCGCCGACAAGTACATCTCGTTGCTCGACCGAGAAATGACCTTTCCGTGTCACTACAGCAAAAGCAATCCCCTGATTGTCCTCGAAAAATACGATTTTACCACCACTCTTGCACACATTCTCCTTGCAATACTGGTTCCTAATGGGCTCTTTCTGGCTGCTCTGGCGGTCCTGCTGTACTGGTACTGTCCCTACTGCAAGGAGAGGTTCGGCGACGAGAAGCACAAGTTGGACGAGGACAATGCGTTCAGTGACAGCAATGATGATGAGGATGAGAAAAAACACTTCTGATTAATATGTGGTACAACTTTCAAAGTAATAGAGTAATAGAGAACATAAGGAGAAAAAGAGATTTTGACCTATTCTCAAGGTTTGCTCATGTGTCCGGATCCTCAAAATTCTTACCTACTGATAAGGTCTGACACTAATCTCACAATAAGTGTCAAGTATTCGGTATTTGTTCCACACTCTTACTCGTACCTATGCGATGCAAAGTCACAGTCAAATTAAAATTGAGAAATATGTGAGCTGATGAAGAAACTATGAATATGTGCTTCTCTATCCTGCATTAAACGAGATTCTGAGATCACAAAATATAATGTATTACTGTGTCATTGGTCACCTTTCAAAGAAAATTATCCTCGATTCCACGCAATGCAATGCACAATTTTTCCTCTTATAATTAGGCAGTATTTGAGGTTTTCATAACTTGCTTCAATGCATCCATCTCATCTCTGTCCAGAGCCTGAAGCTGGAAGCCTTTGAGCTCAGGTTGACCCTCGAGATCACGTAGATGATTTACTTTCACCTTCAGCTCGCTTCTCAGCAAATTCACCTGAGTGTCCAATCGAACCTGATCTGAAACATTACAAAGACAGTTTGAGATTCAGCTGAAAACGAACTTGTGAGTTTTGTGAGACTGACCCTCCTGCAGCATTTTCTCTACATCCTTGATGGGCAGCTTGAAGAAAGTGTTGCCCAACGCCACCCATTGTCTGGCTTCCCCTCCTCTCCAGTGTTGCTCTTTGAGCTGCTTCAACGATCTGAGTCCCTCGCGATTGCTTTGTCGCTTCCGGTCCAGGTCCACGATCTCGCGTCTGTCTGTCAACACGTCCTCAGCGGCCAGCTCCAACTCCTTTAGACTCGATACCAAGTCCGACTCCGCCATTTCTACAGAAATGAAAGATAACAAAGAACAGTGTGAAAAGCAAAGTTGAAATAAAGGCATTCGTTGGTAAATTGCATACTGCACTACAATTGAAATCACACTAGGGATCCAACAACAACGTGCACAATAGTCAAATCATCGGAAGGCATGAAGTTAAGAGCCGAACGTTGAACTTCTCTGGCTTGGAGGACCTTTAACACTTTGGCTCTTTTGCACTTCATCAGGAATTGCTTTAAAACTACATTAAAGTGGTCAAAATTGGGCGTGGTGACCTTGAGCTCTCTCACTGTAAAGACACGTCTTTTCTCAATCGCAAATATGACAGACAATTCTTTATCACTACGCTTGACAATCTCATGGATGCGTACAAACACGGCCTCGGTGAGCAACTCGTCGTAAATCAAGTCGGCTGCCAAGACGACATCGGGCGATAAGGACGAGGGCCACTTGTCCTTGATCATATCAAACTCTTCAATTTCAATACTGTTACTCATTAAGTTCGTCTCAAAGCTCTTCTTGGTGGCCTCCAATACGTGGGGCAAGTCAGTAGACAAAATTTTAAAGGCATAAAGTTTCGCAGCCACCATGGACACCAAACCGAGGCCACAACCCAATTCGACGACATTTTTGTTATGGACCAATTCTGGATATTGAAGCAAATATTCGGACAGGAAGACAGCGCCATTCCACAAGGTGAAACCCACATTCACCAGCTTCGACTTCAATTTGGACTTTAATTTGAACTTCATGATACGATTCAACACCAGATCGCCATCCTCATCCATCTCGACACTCTTGTTATCGTTGTTTCTCTTGAAAGCGATCAAGACTTCGTTTTCGTCCTTATCAGAGCCTTGACTCAAGTCGTTGTCGAAGTCGAGATGAGACACAATCTCTTCTTCCTCCATAACTTTTAAAGACAGATCAAAGCTATAGCCCGGTTAATGAGCCTTGTGTAAAAGCTGAAGAAGGACCCCGAGCAATATCAAAAACAATCCAACGAGCTTCCTGGTGGAGAGCGCGGCCTCGTTGAGCAGTCTGCCCACGACAAAGTTGAAGACGAACTTGAGGCCGTTGGCGACGCCCACGGCCAAGGAGAGGTCGGCGTGGGCCAGGGCCAGCAAGAAGACAGGGCCACCCAGCTGATTGAGGAGAAATGCACACGTATATTGCCACCTAGAAAAGAGAGTCAGGAAGACATTGAGACTCGAGTGCAGCCAGTCGGACGCCTTGAGCTCGGAAGAGACCGACGTGACGGTGGTGTGGCCGTACTTCTTCAACACGGGCTCCGTGGCGCCCCAGAACAAGGCCGCCGTCACCGCGAGAGCGACGCCCACCCACGTCGTCATCAGTGAGCTTTGTTTACATTTCGGCGTCAGCTGACGCGACAGCTGACGCCGTTGAAGTCGCGCGCTCTCACGTGCGTCAACAAACAAGTCTTCTGATCAATTCGACCGAATTCGACTTGGTCGTCGTCTTTTCTTCAGGTAATTAAGCACAATTACGTCGCATTAAGCTTTAATTATCACGCACAAAGTGATGGATCATCAACGCTCTTTTCAATCGATTGTTCTATTATAAACTGTTTTTGCATCCTTGCCTTAATTGCTGTAGAGATCGTGATGGCGTTGTCATCGCTCCTGACGTCTTGGCCCCGTCCCCTCTCTTCTATTTTCTTCTCGACCTCTCGCCGAAGTCGCCGTCCCTTCTCGACGAGTCCCTCCAATTCGTCTCGTTCTGTGTGCATCGTGGGCTCGGGCCCCTCGGGCTTCTACGTGGCCCAGCACCTGCTTTCTAAGGGACCCGCGGACCTGAAGATCGACCTCGTGGAGAAGTTGCCCGTGCCCTTCGGCCTCGTCCGCTTCGGCGTCGCTCCCGACCACCCCGGCAATCAGAGCTCCTCAAATTTTCCCCGATCCTCATTTTATTCGTGTCACAATAATTAGAGTTCGTTTGGCTGAGATCAGAGGTGAAGCACGTGAGCAATAGCTTCAGTCGTGTGGCCGAACACCCTCGCCTCCGATTCCTGGGCAACGTGGCTCTGGGCAGAGACGTGACGCTGGACGAGCTCAGAAATCTCTATGATGCCGTCGTTTTGGCCTACGGGGCCGCCAAGGATCGAAAATTGGGGCTCGAGGGCGAAGATGACATAAAGTACCACTAAGATTGGCTATTACTTTCATTAGATTAGTAATGAAGGATCATTTTTGTTCTAGGAATGTGGTGTCTGCTCGGGCCTTGGTGGGCTGGTACAACGGCTTGCCTGAGCACGCATCCTTTGACGTGGATCTGACCAGAACGGACAAATGCGTCGTGGTGGGCATGGGCAACGTGGCCTTGGATGTGGCACGAATCCTATTGAGCGACGTCGACCACCTCGGACGCACCGACATCACGGAGAAGGCTCTGAGTGTTTTAAGTGAGAGTCGAATTAAGCACGTCACTCTTGTAGGGAGAAGAGGGCCACTGCAGGTGGCTTTTACCATAAAGGAGCTTAGAGAGATGGTCAAATTGAAGAATTGCAGGTAAAAACGTCCTAGCTGCCCTGATTCTTTAGATTGGAGTTATTGTTGCACATCATCTTTTTCAGAGCTGTGTTGGACAAGTCTCTTTTCGAGTCAGTTGAGCCTTTGGTGGCTAGTCTTCCCAGGCCTCGGCGTCGTCTCTCTGAACTTTTAATCAAAACTGCAAAACAACCTTCCAACGGCAGCAATGACGTTATTAAGAGCTGGGAACTTAAGTTGCTTCGCACCCCCAAAGCTTTGATCTCAGATGCCGAGAACCGAATAGACGCACTTCAAGTGAATATCAACACAATGGATTCCGACACAGACTCAGTTGTTGTGACTGATGATACAGAGGTCATCCCTTGCGGTCTTCTTGTCAAAAGCATTGGTGATGGACCTAAAGAAAATAATCAATTTCACCATTTTTGTAGTTTAAAACATTTAAATGAACCTTTGAGGAATTAATGATTTTGCATTGAATGATAGGTTACCAGAGCATTCAGGTTGACCCATCGGTGCCTTTTGACGAGGTTCGTGGCCTCGTTCCGAACATTGACGGAGTGGTCGAGAACCAATCAGGTCTCTTCGTATCCGGCTGGCTTGCCACTGGCCCCAGAGGAGTGATAGTGGACACCATGAGCGACGCCTTCGTAACTGCTTCGAAAATTATTGAATTTTTTCATAGTGATAAATTTGACTTTAAAAGCAAAAAAGGGATTAAGGATAACGGACGGATAGAATTTTTCGATTTACAAGGCCTCTTAAATGAACGAGGAGTGAAATGCGTAGATTTTGTCGATTGGACCAAAATCGATGCCGAAGAACAACGGATGGGAGCAGTTTACGGCAAACCCAGAGAAAAGATCACGAGCGTCTCTCAGATTCTGCAGCAAGTTCAACAAGTTAGTGAAAATATCGACAATAACGGAGACTCGAAAAATGGTGGCAAAAGTTGAAAACTTCCAGTGAAAGAAAAATGGAGAAGTGGTGTACTTTGATGATAACTTATCGTCTCCTCTGTGCTCCTCTCAGTTACCTAGATAACGACCTAGTTTGTGCGTAGAGCCTAAGTTTGTCATCGTAAGTTTAAGTTTGTTCAGCGCATCTAAGAGTGAATATCATGGTTTGCAAATTTGCGTGTAAGAGAAATCGCAGGATTAATTGTACATTTAAAATATTTTTATTTCTCAACAGGAATTTGTTCTTTTTAATTGCAGAGAGTTTCCTCAGGATGCCTCTTGCCCGAAGAGAATCTCGTCTGATTGAGCCGCTGGCTCCTTCGAAGGTCGTGCTTGCCATTATCATAAAGGAGTGGCTTCACATGAATCAAGCTCATCCGTCCACTCGCATCACCTTCAACAAAATGCTGCTCCAGATGCTCCAGCAAGGCGAGAACGAGTCTTTCAAGCACTTTTTCTCCGGTTATTCTCTTCAGAACAACGCCCAACCAAGATTTAAGTGGATGGTAGAAATTGAGAGCCGAGTCAAGTCTGTCATTAAAAGCATTATCAATCAGGGCGTCGCTGCCTTGGTCGATTTCCATTCCAATCTTAGTGAGGTGGTCTATGGTCAGGAAGCAGCTGTCACTGCAACTTCCATCACTGGTTCGTGCCGTCCGCAATGATTAGTAGAGTTTTTCGATTTATTGAATTCTCCTGTTTTTATTCCAGGCTTCTTTTTGAGGCGAGTTTGTGTCCAATTTGAGATTCTCTCCTTCGCTGATCTGGCAGTACTGCAGAGAAGAATGAAAAGTTTCGCGCAAACACATCTGCTTCAAGATGGAGAGCTTAGCTCCCAACCTGAAGTATCAAAAATTGAAGAGCTAGCTACTAGAACCTTTACAAAAAACGAGGCCGAACTCTACATAACTCAACAGGTAATGAGCTATTATAAGAGTAAAGTAGTAAACTACATACCTACATGCATGTGGTCTATTGTGGGAGCGTTGAGAGCTTTTCCACTAATTTCGTTTCAATTCTAGGTTCAATTGCTGCAATCAGCCAGTGCTTACGCAGAGCCGGCGTCGCTGATCAGTTCTAACCTGTCCTCTATCATTGCTTTGCACGGTGACACTTTGCCGTCGTCGCACTTCCTGCAGTTCTTGAACTTCATGAGGCAGAACAACTCCCACGAGGCCGAGATCTGCTTAAAGCGAGCCTTCGGTACCACCGATAACTTCTTATTGGACAATCCAAACTACGAAGAAGGCAACGACAACGGCGGGAATAAAGAACAAAGTAGTCTTAGTTTGAGAACAAAAAATCTGAGGCAAGTCACAAAGTATTTTTGTGAAAATTCGTTTTAAGGTAATTAAAGCTATATAACCATTTAATCTTTTAAACAGATATTCCCTATTGATGCTGTCCAAGCTTCACTCCCTTTTTGACGATACCGAATCAGCCTTGGCAGCATTACACGAAGCAATTAGGATGTCGCGGGACGCCGTTGACGAGATTTGTCTTCAGTACTCCCTCGCTTGGCTTCTTGAGTAAGAGAAATCTCTCAACATTCTGTAATTATACATAAAGTTTTAAATTAAACACAAACTCATAGTTTGTTCATGCCATATTTTTAGATTGCAAAAGGAGGGAGACGATAACCGCATCGCTTTGCTTAAGACCTTGCTTACCAAAAGCGTTTCACTAACGCAAAGTGACCTGGCGTTCCACGCGCTCAAGGTTGGCATTTACACCAAGACCACAAGAGGTGCATAAAAGTTTAACTTTACACAAAATTGAAAATACTTTGTATTGAGAATACTTTGGCTTTTACTCTTAGAGTATACGTTTTTATATGGATATTTAACTGAGTCTTTATCATTGAACGAATATTGTTGTTTGAAGGTGGCGAATTGCCTTCATTGCTGCAGCAATTGTACCAGAGCGCCAGCGCGTCACTTCGCTCACCACAGCTCCGCGTCGATCATTGCTCTTTGGTCTCCTTCGTTTTTGGTTGGCACGGTTTCACTGCGATGAGCACGATGCACTCGCAAATGGCCCTGATCACCAACTTTGGCAGGGGAAACTGCAACGAGGCTCACGTGTTGGCCATGTGTAACGTGGCCAGCTCCCTCTTTGCTGCCGGCGAGTTCAAACCATGTAGGAGCATTTTTGACTTGGCCAAGTGAGTTGATAATCATCGACATGGCACCTTCACATGTGTTTTTGAAGCATAATGAAGGCATTTTGTTCTATAGAAAGCTCTTCCCTTCTCCCTCTTCTTCTCTGGGTCGGCTATGGCGACAGTGCGAGCTGATGCTGACTTTCAAGCACAAGCTGTACGTCAACGACTGGCCCAAGGCCGAGGCCGTTCTCATGGAGTTGGAACCGTTCAACTCGTTTGAAGCGACTCTGATGTCCGCCGAGCTGGACTTGTGGCAGGGCAACGGCGACTCTTTGGCAAAGAAAATCGAGCATTTAAAAGGGATGATAGTAAAGAAAGGCACTAAAGAGGATGAGCTTAGAGTCATATGGTTAGAAATTGAGTGGCTTTGTCTCCTCAGAAAGTTCAATCGTAAGTAATGAAAGTTTGATTCACACCTTCAACTTGCAATGATAATTCTCTTACAATTTCATAATCTCTTTAAGATGGGGAAAGGGTTAGCAAAATGGCGGTGAAGATCAGCTCCGTCTTCAGACTTTTCCACTTCGAGGCCGTCTCTCAGCTCTACCTGATTCACATTCAAGTAAAGACTTGACGTTTAATTGACGAATTGTCTGGAACTCATTCAAGAATGTGAAAAATATTGTTCACAGATGCACTTGGGTCTGATTGACACAAAATTGCTTCGAACCCTCGAATCGGCCTTGACCAAGATTCTGGTAAGTGGCAATGCGTTTGAGGAGGGCAGAGCCAGACTTCTTTTGGCAAAGGCCATGGTCGTGCATAGCAAGGAAAAGAGTAATGTCCTTTTAGCTATCAATCAACTCAGATTGGCTATCGACGTCTTCAAAAGAACACAGGCAAACTGTCGTGTAAAGGATTCGCTCTATCTCTTGGTGAGAGCTAAATGCGTCAGCCGAACTTTTTATAATTGTTCGTCTACATTTTTTTCTTCTGCTTTAGGCAAGGCTATACGAACATCTGGGGATTGAGGAGGAGCGGAATTTGGCCTCGTCAGAATTTCGAAAGCTGGACGAAGAGACGCCAATGTACGCCATGCCAGCCCTTCCATACATGCTGTGAACTTTCTCTAAGCTCTTTATGTAATCAAAAGTAAAAAAGAATCGTTTGAGGATGTGAACGAGGCTATATGTCATTTATATATTTTCCAAAAGTAACCATAAACCTTGCATCAAAATTCGATCTCGAAAGAGGAATTTTCCCGCCGATCTTTAAGGAAATGGCGATTCTGTTTACATTTTGTACGCGTCAGCTGACGTCACTTGCCAACGTAAACAAAGCTCGCCGATCGCCGCGTCCTCCGCGTCCCTGGTCATCGTCATGGCGTCGACAGCGGGATCGTCGTTGGTGGAGGAGGAGCACTCGCAGTTCTCCCACTCGAAGCTGACCCTGTCCATGCTGCTGGCCGAGGGCCTCGTCGAGCCCGGCGAGGGCGTGCTCTCCATCGACTACCTCGGCCAGACCTTCAAGGGCGACCTGCTCCCCTCCGGCAAAATCAAGTACGTAACAATTAACACGCAACGTAATATTCAGTTACTTAGATGCTGATTCATTAATTTAAGTACTGCGATTTGAGCCAGGTCGCAGGAGACGAACATGATCTTCAACAATCCCTCTGCCTGGGCCATGTACAGCAAGGTGAAAATAGCAGTTTAAATGAACATAAGGTCAATTTGATGGTCGCAGTCGTGTTGATTAATGTATTACTTGCGAATCTTGCATTAATGTGTTTTTTGCGAACAGAAAATCATCAATCCAGCCAAGAAGTCTGGCTGTGGTTGGTCCTCGGTGAAGTACAAGGGTCGTAAGATGGACAACGTGAAGAATGCTTGGCTGAAGCTCAAGGCGCAAAGGGAGTTGGAGAGGAGTAGCACTAACAATGAACAAGTTGAAAGTGGCCGTGATTCAAGGGTGGTCAAGCACTGTGACCTGGGTCCGAAAATTTGCAGTAGTGACTTGGAGAGAAATGCTGCTAAGAGGAGCCGTAATGATCTCTTGGTCGAGCTAGAGTCATTCAAAAACGACGGCAAAATGCAACCTTTTAACATCTCCTTCTCGTCATCAGCTTTGCTAATTTGCCAGCTTCACGCTCATCTCAGCTCTAATACCATCAAGGGTTATTTGGCTGGCATTTGGGATGTGAATGCACAGAATCTGGCCATCACTCATGCATTTCCTTGCCTAATTGATCGAGAGGATGAGGAAGATGAGGAGCTCTGTGCGCAAATGGAGTTCAACATTTACAGAGAGATCTATGCCAGGCATTTGTCACTCGTCGGTTGCTACAGAAGCCGATCTTCCAATGGCCCAGGTTAGTTACAATTTACACGTGCCCTTGACATTAGTACAGACCACAGAGTTTTATTGCAGTTTCGTTTTTTTGTTGCAGATCGGGCGCTGCCGTCTTTGACAGAGAGCGAATCACAACTTGAGTGCCAAGTGCGTCTCTTGGGCCACAATGATGCGAGTTACGTTCCTTGTGTCGGCCTTATAATACGGCCTTTCAGTGACGACAGCTTGTCTGACAACAAAGCGGTCTTCTGGACCATGCCTCCCCTAGAAAACGTTTCTCATATTGAATACGGTCGTCCAATGGCAATGGAGTATAAGTTGGTTCAGGACCCTTGTCTATCTGAGGAGTTGCTCAGTCAGATTGAGGAAACTATCCAGTTTGTCAAGAAAAAGAGCAAGTGGAGGAGAGATTTGTATAAACTCTGGTCAGAGGAGAGCAATATTCATTTGGTGACAAGGATGGGTCAATGTCTCCAGCTCTACTTTCCCAAGGACCAGGATGACGAGCGCCTTTGGAACTTTATAAGAACAATGTGTCTTGATGCTGACTTGAAGGAGCCCCTTGTGAAAAGTGTAAAGTGTGAGGAGGAGGAAGAAGAGATTGATGATGACGAAGATAACGCACTAGAAAATACAGAAGTGACAAAGGGTATTGTAAAGGGGGTGGGTAATGAGGCTATAAGCATGTGTCTAAAAAAACAGTCTCCAGTTCGACCTTCTGATAAGGACACTGAGGAGTGCAAATAATCTCGGAACACAAATATCCCGAAACAAGAAGATCTCTTTCTAATGTTTTGGAGCAATTAGAATGCCATGAATCCACCTTGCGTTTATTTTACCTTCGCTAAACGTAATATTTCTTTGAACTGCAGGTTATTTCTTCTATGCCTTTCTGAATCCATCGCAATGTCTGAGGCTCGAATCATGTGGGTTGGAAATCTGAGTCCAGGAGTGGACTCTGACATGCTCCGTGAGCTACTCATCAACGCCGGTCCCATCGACAGCGTGTCCATCCCCTACGACAAGAACTCGAAGAGACCAAAGTCGTTTGGCTTTGTCACATTTAGACACGAACAATCAGTTGACTATGCAATGCAACTGTTCAAAGATACCATGCTCTTTGGACAGCCCCTATTGCTAGACCGAAGAACTGTCGCCTACAACAGCACTCCCAAAGAACATTTCGAGGGGAGGCCCATGGAGAATGGAAGACATTTCCAAGGCTTCAGTCAACCGCGAATGCCGATGGCGCCGCCTGCGTGGATGCCCAGACTTCAGTTTGGACAACAGTTCCAAGGCATCCTCGCCCCTTGGGCGGGTCCAAGGCCCGTCTCACAGTACAATAACCACAATAATCAGAGGAAACATGAGGCGAATGGTCAAGTTTATCGACCAATTCTTCACAGCGAAAGGCCTGAGCATCACGAGAGGCTCCAACATCAAGAGAGCCGTTATCGTCAAGAAAGGCCTTACCAGAAGCCTCATCACCACAATGAGCGTGTTGATCATCATCGCGACAACTCACGTGATAGTCGACATCACATGGATGATTATGTGGAGAACAATAATGGAAGACATAGAAATGATTCAAGACGGGATGATTGTAATCGTCCATCGGATCGCTCGAGGAGCAGAGGACGCAGGGATGATTGCGACGATCGACGACCGAATCATCGCTACCTCTAATGAATTCAAAATGACTCTCATATGCTCTGCTCATTTTTGATAGAAACTTGCTTTGGAAAAAACGTACGCTGAATGTAATCTTCCCTAGCACTTCGCGCAGTAGATGGTTTAATCTAAAATGGCAAAACGTCCTGCTTGTCAATACCTAGCGAGATCTTTAGCAAGAAATTGTCACAGCAGCATAAATGTACTGGGCCAAATCTTTCGGTGCTCTTTTTGTTCCATTTGCAATAAAATTAAAACGGAGAACATTCTTCATTAATTACGGTCTTGGAGATAGTGTGACGGTTTGAAGGTGCCATTTTATTTGATGGAATCTATCAAAATGTCTTTAAGAAAATCTTGAAACTGGCTACAACACATTTCTTGTTGCAAAAGAATGTCTTCCATTTTGACTGGTAAATTGATTGCTGGGTGTTTTCCTCCTTGAAGAAGGGCAAGGCATATCTAAAGAGGCACCAAATGGGCAACATTCACTTAGTTTCCTCGCATTCAAAAGGCAGACTGCCGTTCCTCTTAATAGATCAATTACACTAAACATTCATCGAATCATTCCTACAACAATCAAAAGTTCAATTACCCCGAATAGTACGCAAAATGCTAGTTAACAAATCCATGCTAAATCACTGCTGACACCCATCACCCCTCCACCAAATAGGAATAGTTCCAAAAAAAATTGACCATGAACAAGACCCATACCATATGAAAGAGCAC
>JAOXNJ010100149.1:0-11711 GCA_028566655.1 Metis holothuriae
AATATAAATAACATTAATACTTGCATAAACAGGATTGAGGGTTTCTTCTTTGGTTATTATATTACGAATAGGCAAACACAAAAATACCTATTCTATTCTTCAAAAGTAGCAAAAGAGTAAATTTTGTCAATTACTATGGAGAAAAAATAAAATCTACAGGTCACTTTAATCCCAAAAGAATCAAATATCCTAAGGCCCTGCCTAGGCTGAGTAGAGTGAAAACTTAATAGATATAGATTTCTAATCCACACTAATAGCATAGTCTGAATCAAAATCAGAATCAGAATCTTCACCATCTCCTCTTTCATCACCTTCAATTTTTTCTAAGGTTAGCTCAATATCCAAGAGTTTTTCAGCTAGGCGAATATTAGCACCTCTTTTACCTACAGCCAAAGCTGCCTCTTCTGGATAGCAATAAACAGTGGCTTTTTTATTTTCCAAATCTATATCTACCCTATCTATTTCAGCTGGCTCTAGAGCATCTAGAATCATAACCTCCAGATCACCGGGTTGATACTCAACCACATCTAGCCTTTCTTGCATATTAGGGTTGATTTCTCTCATTACATTGGTAATCCTGACATTTCTTCTACCTAGAATAGTCCCGACCGGATCAATATTTTCTCCTTCAGCCGCAGTAACCAAAATTTTGGTTCTAGTCCCAGCTTCTCTAACAATCTTTTTGACAGTTACTATTCCGGATTCCATCTCAGGGATTTCGTTTTTCAAAATTGCCAAAATAAAATCTTCACCAGCTCTATCTAACTCTACTTTTAGATGACCTCTGTCATCTTCTGAGATATCTGCTATTAGGGCTTTGACAAGTTGACCAGGTTTGAATTTATCAGCTGGGGATAAGTTTTCTCTAGGAATAAAACCTGTAGTATCTGAGATTTTGACAGCATACCCACCTCTTCTAAAGTAGTCGATTTCGACTGGCACTATATCTCCTATCTTATCTTTAAATCTAGCTAAGACTTTGGTTTTTTTGGTACTGCTGATAGCTTGGAAAATTACCTGTCTAGCAACTTGTGAAGCTACCCTAGAGAAATGGATTTCTTGACCGACTTGAACTTCTGTTCGAAGTTTGTCACCTATTTCAGCATTGGGGTTGGTTAGTTTGGCGTCAATTAAATTCACTTCTCTATCTGGAGCTTGGACTTCTTCTACTACATTAACTACTTCATAAATTTTGTAACTACGGTTTTCTTTGTCAAAGTCAGCTTCATAAGCCTTTTCTTTGATTCCAAATTCTTTACGATAAGCACTGGCTATAGCAACTTCAATAGCTTTCAAGACTTCTTCAGGCTCTAGACCTCTTTCTATACAAATTACTTCAATTTGTTGTTGCAAGTCATCAGTTTGAATTTTATTAGACATAATATTTGGTTTATTTAAAATTAGTTGAATTAAAATGGGTTATAAGTGTTGAAAAAATTAACAATATAATTAGTAATGATTGAATAATGATTGAGCGGTTTTGGCTTTGCCCAGCTTCTGTAGTTTCTAAACTTGTTAGCTTATTATTAGCTAAGCTTAGAACTTTATACAAAAAATTCCCCGCTAAGCGGAGATCATTATATTAATCATAATCTTAGTATGGACATACTTAAAAATCTTGTCAAGATTATATTAATGCCTGTTAAACAATTTCAATTTATTGACAATCAAACCGAGTACGAGTGGCTCTGTGAAGAAATCCAAAGAAAATTAAAAGCCGGGCATATGGCTTCAGAGATAGCTGTAGTGGCTAGGGACAATGTGATTTTGGAGAATCTAAGTGAGGTTTTGAATCAAGCTGGTATTGATTTTCAGTATGAGAGAAAATTTGATCTCCTCAAGGATTCTAGTTTTCAAGGAATTTATAATGTTTTAGAATTTATAAACAGTTTTTATACTCACACCCCAGCTGAAACTACTTATTTGGTTGAAATTTTGGGGATGGAAATATGGGGTCTAGAGCCTAAACAGGTTTGGGAAATAGCTAGATATAGCTATGATTCTAAGCAAGACTGGTTGGCTTATTTAGCTGGTTCTGAGAATGATAAATATAGGTATATTGCTGAATTATTCTTCTTCTTGGCCAAGCATAAAGAAAATCTAACTTTCTTAGAGATTTTAGATGTTTTTACCGGCAACAAGCAGACTATTCATAACCTTTGTCAGAATAAGAAAATCCAGAATCCAGAAGTTGCTACTTTTTTCAACGATTATTATTTTGCTAGCCAGAATCTAGACTCAGTTTCTCTGAGTGTTTTAAACATCCTTAAAAGGGTTTATAAATTAGGGAAAAAGCTAAAGTTAGAGAATAAAAACCAACTTTCAGACTTTTTAAATTATATTAAACTATACCAAAAGAATAATTTGCGAGTTAATGTCACTATCAACGAAGGCGGGGAAGGGGTGTATCTGTATACCGCTCACAAGGTAAAAGGGATGGAGTTTGAAACCGTCTTTGTTTTGGATGCTAACCAAAGTGTATGGTTCAAAAAAGGCAAGCCCAGAAAAATACCTTTACCCAAAAACCTACCCATCGAGCCAGCTAAAGATGATTTTGAAGATATTTTGAAGATATTTTTTGTAGCTTGTACTAGAGCTAAAGAAAATTTATATATTCTAACCTCCCAAAATTTTAATGAGAAAACTGATCAACCACTAGAATTTCTGGATCACGGGCGGATTGAGCTAGTTAGTAGAGAAGTAGAAAAATCAGAGGCCCCAGCTATAATTAGGCAAAAATACTTGACTCTAACCAAGGATCAAAAATCTCTTCTGGAGCCATATCTAGAGAATTATATTTTTAGTATTAGCCATCTCAACAGTTTTTTGGATTTGGAATTTTCTGGACCTTCAGCTTTTCTGAAAAATACTTTACTAAAATTCCCTAGACCCACAGTTTATGCCTCTAGCTATGGGACAGCCTTTCACAAAACCTTGAGGTATTATCATCAGAGTCTGAAAGGAGCAACAGCTGCCAACTTAAGTGATTTGAAGGCTAAATTTAATGAGTATTTACAAAAACTTATCTTGGACACCGAGGTTTGCTCTAGGTATTTGGAAAAGGGTTTGATAGCTTTGGAGAGGTACACCAAAGACAGGTTGAGGGATATTCAAAGTGAGGATATGCTGGAATTGAATTTTCATAGTCATGGGTTGCAGATTGCTGGTACTGGGGTTACAGGGGCAATTGATAGGTTGAAAATTCTGGGAGATGATAAAGTTCAGGTTATTGACTTTAAGACTGGTAAAGCTATTTCAAAATTAAAAATAGAAAAAGAATTCAAAGATTGGAGGTATTTTCAACAACTGGTGTTTTATAATTATCTGGTTAGTCAATCTACTCAGACCAAACATTTTGAGATTGTGAGTTCGGTGCTAGATTTCGTAGAGGCAGAGCAAAACCCTATTTTAGAAACCCAAGTCTCTAGTCAGGATATTCAAGATCAGCTAGAGTTGATTCAAATACTCTTAACTAGAATTCAAAATCTAGACTTTCCGGAGATAGAAGAGTATTCAGCTGATTCCAAAGGTAGTTTTGAGTTTTTGGAAGATCTTAGAAAAGGTAAAATTTAGTTTAATTTTTAAAATCCAAGTATTATGCCAAGTAAATTTATTGACCAAGAGGATAAAGAGATTTTAGAGAAGGTTTTTGCCAAAAAAATTTATACTAGGGTTCCCAAATCACCAGATTCTGCTGAGCTAAAAGCTTTGCTAGCTATTGGTATACAGAACTCTAAAGAATACCTAAATCGTTATTTAGCTGGGCAGAAATTAAACATTCTGGAGGAGAATAGATTGTTTGGCCTATTGCAGGAGATGCAAAACTTGCTAAATTTGAAAAAGGTTCCAAGGCATATAGAATGTTATGATATATCGCACTTGGGTGGGAAATTCGTATACGGCTCGATGATTACTTTTATGGATGGGATACCAAATAAAAAACGATATCGATTATTCAAAGTTCAGGATCAAAATAACGATGTCAAATCTCACCAAGAAGTCTTGCAAAGAAGGTTAGAAAGGTGGTTTACAGAAGAGCTTAAAATTCATAACCAAGAAACTTTGAAAACTTATAATACTTGGAGTTTACCAGACTTGATAATTATCGATGGAGGGCTTGGCCAGCTCAACGGTTGTCTGAAGATTTTTGAAAAATATCAAGCTTTAGCCGAGCAAAATAAATTCAAATTCAACACTGAAATTTGTGCCTTAGCTAAGAAAAAAGAAGAGGTTTTTAGACCGCAAGAAAAAAACAGTTTTCTCCCTCAGGGTGAGTTAAGATTTCTGATTCAGCGGATTAGAGATGAAGCTCATAGATTTGGTATTACTCAAAATCGAAAAGCCAGAATTCGAAAAATTAGAAAAACAGAAATTACCAAAATCCCTGGAATTGGGCCCAAGACTGAACAAAAGTTGTTGACTTATTTTGGCTCGCAGACTAAATTGGTAGAAACCTTATATCAAAATCCAGAACCAGTCTATGAGCTGGTAGGGGAGAAGATTACCAAATTGTTATTAAATCACTGGAAGATAGGTTAAGCAGGCTTGACGAAGTTTGAAATCTATCCAAAATTCTACCAGTTTTAAACTAGATGCAATTTTTACTGATATATTATTGACTTATTATTATTGAATTCTTATACCCTTTTTTGCCAAGTTTGAAATCTTAAGCTATAATTACACTTGTAGTTTGAAAAAGTTATAAAAAACAATGCCAAGCAACTACCCAAAACCATTAAGTTTGTTAAAACCTGTCAGAGGTTGGTTAAAGTTGGCTGGTTATTTTGCCTTGATTTTGAGTCTTTTAACAATTTTCAACCTCTTTCACCCCAACCAAGTTTTAGCCGCTGAGATAACCAGTGGAGAGGATGTTAGGATTGATCAGCCAGAGAAAAACTTATACACTTTTGGGCAAGAAGTTAAGGTTAATACCGACTTACAAGGGGATGCTTATATCGCTGGAGCGAAAATTGAAATAAATGGTGAGGTTGAAAGAAGCCTTTATCTAGCTGGTCAGAAAATTACGGTCGATAGCCCTAGGGTGAATCAAACCCTGCATGTTTTTGGGCAGAAAGTTAATTTATCTGGACTAGTGGTTGAAGATGTTATTGTTTCAGCTGAGGTTCTGACTTTGGAAGATTTGGAGGTTCAGGGTGATTTGGTAGTTAATGCTAGTACTTTGATTATAAACGATACTGTTATTAGGGGTGATGCTAAAGCTAATTACAGGTTTGCTAGAGGTCAAGAGCTGAAAGAGGTTACCGAAGGTATGCTGGAGGAAAGTCGGCTTAATAGACAACCACCTAATGTGGGTTTTTATGCTCCTATTTGGTATCTTTGGCAATTATCTGTACTGACTTTATTTATCTTAATTTTAAGTGTTTTACATTTTAAGAAAAAATCCAAAATAGTTCAGAAAAATATAGTTTTAGGCTGGTCTATATGGAAAGATTTCTTGTTAGGACTGGGGGTTTTGGTTTTACCATTTTTGGTTATGCTTTTAAGCCTTATAACCCTGACTTTAGCAGTGGGGGTGATCATCCCTATTCTGGTTTATATTTTATTTTTTGCTACTTTTGCTTACCTGCCAATTTATTCGACTAATCTACTATACAACATCTTTAAACTAGAGAGCTTGAAATTCCGAGTAAAATTCGAAGTTTTGGCTGTATTTATATATATCTTAACGATAGTTTTAAGCTTGACTCCAGTGGTTAATCTATTCTTTGGGCTGTTTATTTTCTTGCTTAATATATCAGCTTTTGGATATTGGCTTAGATCTCTTTGGAAGTTGGTTTGATTCCAAACCTTATACAAAATTATACAAGCCAAAATTCTTCTAAAACATTTTATAAAATAGGTTTAATTAAGAATTTGAGTATTGGATTTAGATATTGTTTGGTTTGTGTTTTTATTTTTATGGTGTGGTAAGTTTTTATACCAAAGAGTGGAGCCAACAACCGGATTTGAACCGGTGACCTCTTCCTTACCATGGAAGTGCTCTACCTGCTGAGCTATGTTGGCGGTTGTGTACTTTTTTAGTCTTGCAGACCTATTCTTTACCAATTTCTATACCACTTTTAGATTAAAGAAAATTTTTTTGAAATTGTAAAGTAGGGGGGGTAAATACAAGGAGTATAAAAAAGATTGAAGCTGTATCAATCTCCAACGAGAAGTCTAGACAAGAAATGTAATTATTATTTGACTCAAATTAGTATGCAGGTTTGGAAATTTTTATTAAAAGGGGTTACAGGGGATCTAGCTAAGAATAAAATTCTTCCAGCTTTGGCACAGTTTGCTGAGCTGAACGAGGATAAGGTGGTTATAGATTTGATAGGTTATTCAAGATCCAAACCAGATGAGGCTGAGATTTCGAATATCCTAAATTCCAATACCAGCGATAATCAGCATAAGTTTAAATCTATTAGTTTTCTACAAGGTGAGTATAACGACCCATCTACCTTTTTTGGTATTTTAGCAGACCTGAAAGAAAACGAAAGATTGGTAACCTATTTGGCTATACCGCCGCACTTATTTATAGATATTTTGAAAAATTCTTGCCCTTTTAGTAATAGAGAGATAGACATTCTTATTGAAAAACCTTTTGGCAGAGATAAGTCAGAAGCAGAAAATATTCTAAATATTATCAATGCTTGTGATTTAAGCAGTAATATATTTTTTACTGATCACTATTTATTCAAAACCCCCGCCCATCTCAGTAAAACTGAAATTCAAAATTTCAAACCTCTTAAAGAAAAAGAAATTCAACAAGTCAAAGTTAAAGCCTTAGAAAGAGTAGATGTCAAAAATAGAGGGGGTTACTATGATACTATAGGGGCTTTTAAGGATATTTTTATTCACCTTTTTTCTTTGATGGATCTTATTTTCGATCTACAGTTTCAAGCCAATTTTGAAGATTATAGCAATTTTCAGGTAAATAATGTAGAGCTTGGACAGTATCAAGGGTACAGGGAGGATATAGGGAATTCTGACTCTAAGACTGATAGCTATTTTCAAGTTTCAGGTTATCTTCCTTTCTTAGACTTAGGTAAGTCTGTTGAAGTTGTTCTAGAATCGGGTAAAAAACTATCTCAGAAGGTGACTCAGCTGAATATGAAATTTAAAGATGGATCCAAACTAGAATGGAAAATCACCCCTGACCCGGCTATAAATTTTTACAATCCAGAGCAAGAATTGGAGATTTCTTTGAATTTGAATAAAAATAAAAAACAAGATCATACCAATTTATTTGAAGATTTGTTAACCCGGGACAGAACTAGATTTGTGTCTCAAAAAAATGTCTTAACCAGCTGGGAAATGTATGATCAGATATGTGAGTTTATAACCCAAAATAAAGTTCAACCAAAAACTTATAAACCTTTTGTTTATCCAGTGGAATACCTTAAAGAAGAGTCTGAAAAGTGATTTTAGTAAATATTTCTGGTCCTACATCTAGTGGTAAGTCAGATTTGGCTATAGATTTAGCTAAAGTTTTGGGTAGTGAGAGGTGTTGGATTATCTCGACTGATTCTAGACAGATTTATCGAGGTTTAGATATCGGGACTGGTAAAGTCGAGGGTAGCTGGCACAACCAAGTTTTTTACTATCAAGAGGTAAAGCATTTTTTGATAGATTATGTAGATCCAAAGTTGGAATATAGTTTGGCTAATTATTTGCAAGATTTTTGTAATTTGTTTGATGTTAAGAATAATTATTTATTAACCAACCGAAAATTAGAATTACCTAAATATGTTATTTTGGTCGGGGGTACAGGCTTATATTCTAGAGCTATTTTGCAAGAATTTCAACCTGGTATTTTGAGATCAGAGTTTGAAGGTGAATTTAGTACAGAAAAGGCTTTTTTGCAGTCTTTAGATTTGTCAAATTTACAGGTATTTTATAGTGACTTAAATTTACCAGCTTTGAATAATAGTGATTGGCATAACCCAAGAAGGCTGGTGGCTAAGATTCTGAAATTTCAAGGAGGCAGGCGGGGCTGGTTTGACACCTTGCAATACCCAGACTTTGAGCAAAAATACAGTTTTACTTTAAGCTTAGATTTCTCTTATCTAAAATCAAAAATTCGCAGGAGACTTGGTGCTAGGCTAAGCTCAGGTATGATCCAAGAGGTTGAGAGGCTACAAAATTTAGGTTTGAGTTTTAGCCGCTTTTGGAATCTGGGTTTGGAATATAGAGCGGTGATTTGTTATTTATATGGTCTATTGGACTTACCTGAAATGTATGTATTCTTGGAAAGAGAAATTTTGAGGTATGCCAAGAGGCAGTTAGTCTGGCTGCAGAAAGAAAAAGCTAAGAGTATCGCTAGTTTATCAGATATATTGGATCAGCTAAAACAAGGGTAAACATCAGTTTATTATACCAGTTACACTTTGAATTTTTATAGTTACACTTTTACTTAGGCGAGTAAATCACTTAACTGCAACCCGGCCTCAGGTAAAAAGCTTTGTGAAAGTTAGTACGGTAAGGGGTGTATTAGAAAATTATTCAATCACAAACCAAACCAAGATAAAAGTTTGGGCAAAGCCAGCCTCTAACCTATAACCTTAGAAACTTATAAAATGTCTAAAAATTAGTTGTATAGACAGTAAAATTCTCGGTCTGAATATAGATTTCTAGGTATTCTTGATTAGTCTTAATGAAGTCTTGACTTTCTTTCCTTCTAGAGTCGTTCTTATATATTACTATATAATCTACATTATCAACTGTAACAAACCTGTCTTTATCCCAACTTGGAAACAATCTAGTGTTTTCAAAATCATGGAAATAAGCTCCAGACTTGCCATCTACTCCAACCCAAGCAGATTTTGGTATATCTTCTTTAATTTCTTCTAATTCTTGTAAGGTTGTAAAGTCTTGTGGCGGTAAAGATTTGATAAATCTTTTGAGGATAGTATTATCAAAAAATATTCCCAAATAACCCATAATTAGGATTAAAAATACAACACTTGCAACACTGACTTTTTTGACTAAATTTTTAATTTCTAAGGTTTTGATTTGATCTCCAAAATAAGCATTCATAAGGTTTAGCAATTTTTCCATACCTAGAATACAGGAATAGGCAATACCACAAGTCAAAATAGCCCCATAGTGAAAAGAAGTAGATCGCATAGCTCCATACTGACTGATAAAAGTAATAGCTATTAGAGGCAAGGGTATAATTATAGCTAGGGAAAACAAAGGGGTAAATAAGAAAACTTTGAATAAATTTCTAAGATAACCAACCCTCTCTAAATCTACAAACATTTTAACCCACTCTTTAGGTTTCTTAAAAGGGCTTAGAGCGATCTCTCCAAAAGAACCTCCTAAATGACCATATCTTCCTAGACTATCAGGCTTAGACCCTCTAAAGAAGGGTATGATATAAGCCATTGAGAAGAAGGAGATAAAGAAACCATATAAAAATAACCCCAAACTCTTATACCTTTTGTTGGTAATAAAGTCATACAGACCCACCATACCGACTGAAAAACCAACCTCTTCTTTTGCTAAACTGGCTATTATCAAGAGTATCAAACCTAGGTTATATCTATTTTTTTCTAGCATGAAATACAACCCCCAGATAAAGAATGGCATACCCAAAACTACAGGATGGTAATGGAACATAATAGATCCAGTCACATAAGGATAGACACTAAAAGCCAAAACCAAAAAAAAGCTAAAGAATTTAGATTTCAATCTACCATAAGCTATTTTATAGATAGCTAATAAAAATAGAATAAAGGATATGTTTTGTAGTATGGTTGGCAAGAAAGGTAGGGGTAGAAGCCTATATATTGGGGCAAATAAGGTAACAATAGGAGAAAAGTGGTCTCCCAAATAACTGTCAGCTTCATAGCTAGATTGCATCCACCTTCCATGAGCTGTATTATACAGGACTTGGTGTTCAATACCATAATCCAAAACATGATAATCAAAACTATAATAATCTATGATTGTAATATAGGAGGTGATTATTAAAAATATCAATAAAAAAGCACTGAGCCATTTATTTCGCTGGATATTATTTTTTAACTTCCTAGCTAAATTTTCAAAATCTATGTCTGGTAATGCAAAATTAAAACCTTTCATACAAACTTTATTCTTTTTAAACCCTAAACCAGACCGCTGATGGTGGCATCGTACAAGATAGCATCTTGAATATGTTTATAATCTACAATTTCTTCAGGGCTAAACCAGATAGCAATTTCTCTCTCAGCCTCTTCTAAGCCATCTGCTGGATCGGTGCAGTGCATAATATTTCTAACAGCTCTACCATCTTCGTTAGCCATATCATAGGTATCCAGAGTATAGTCACCACGAATAGTTCCAATATCTGCAGTTAGCGGCTCTGTCCCACCAACCAGTTTTTTAACAATTGACATAGCTCTATTACCTTCCCAGATCATCAGCACAGCTGGGCCAGAAGACATATAATCTAACAAAGCTTTTACAATATCCTTGCCGTATTCAATAGCCTCTTTTTCTGGCTTTCCTCCTTTGGCTAGAATTTTGTCATAGATTTTCTGACCTTTTTCTTGATACCAATCATCAGATTTGGAATAGTGGTTGGATAATCTTTCTTTATCTGGAACTATGAATTTCATAGCCACTAGCTTTAGACCAGTTCTTTCAAAACGAGTGATAATATCACCTACCAAATTTCTTTGGACACCATCTGGTTTAATCATTACAAAAGTTTTTTCCTTTTTAAATGCTTGATATGTATTAGTCATATTTATAATACTTATGATATTCTGTTTTTTGGCAAGTTTTGGCTAGTAATTTTTAAATAAAAACTGTATATAAAGACAAAATAATAGCACTGAATACTGAAGACCAGAAGACTATTTTGGCAGTTTTATCCAAATTTTGACCAGTCTTATGAGCCACCAAGACTGAGTTTCCAGCAATCGGAGTTAGAGCCATCAGAGTTAGCACCTCCTCCTCTAGCCTAGTAAAAGCTAAAGGAGTTGTTTGAAATATTAAAATTAGTAAAAAAACCAATCCCAACCAAACGGCCTGTCTAGCTATTAAAAATTTTAGATCTAGTTTTTGAATAGGCCAGATTTCTTGCGACTGAGTCAAAGCCCCACCAATTAAAAACATACCCAAGAGGGTAAATCCAGGATAAATCAAGCTTTCTAAAGTTTGGTAGATTTGTAAATTAGCGATAGGTTTGGCTAGGCCTGTAAGTAAGATTATAAGTCCGATGAGTAGAGCTTGTAGGAGTGGAATTTTGAGCAGATTTTTTAGTTTTTTGGATTTGTATCCTAGAATTCCCTCGAAAATCAGATAAGCTACCGCACAAGTGATAGCCAGACCCTCTACAGATTCTCCAAAGACACTGATAGCGAAAGGAATTCCGAAATAACCAGAATTAGTACTCCCAGCCATAAAAGCAGAGATATGAGATTTGTATTTTTGTTGAAAAAGGTAATAGATGCCTACACTGATCAAAAAATAAATCAGTCCTAATTGTAGGCTTTGCAAATTGATTGAACGATTGACAAAAGTTCTAAAAACTAGGGCAGGGGCTAGGATATAGAATAGTAGATTGGCTAGAGCCTTAACTTCCAGTAACTTCTTTCTAGTTAGAATAAAACCAATAAAAATCAAAAAATACAAAACAAAAATATCAATAATAGGCATATCTAGTTAATAATTAAGTATTACTGATAAAGTAAAATTTTACAATTTTTGTTAATAAATAT
>JAOXNJ010100482.1:0-11709 GCA_028566655.1 Metis holothuriae
ATTGCCGAGCTACAAGAAATGGATAGGAAAAAAGTAGCGTGAGGGAGACTTGAACTCCCGACCTCAGGATTATGAATGCTATTCCCCTTGACAACCACCGACATAACATTAATATAACGTGTGACTTATACATTTTAATTTTTTAATGTTTTGTCACTATGTCTGTAAATTTTGTCACAAGATTGCACAAAGCGATCAAGAACTCCGATGGAAAACATCCAGTCGTTTTACAAATCACCTGGGGGAATAATGTAAGACGTAAACGTACGGGAATTTGGGTCAGGCCGCATCAATTTTACCTTGATGATGATCAGCAAGCACGATTGAGAGATATTCACGGAAGAAAAGAAAAACAGAAGGAAATGGATCTTATGAAAAGGTCTGCGGTCAGACTCTATGAAGATCATTTTGAAGATGAAGAATTCGACTACAAGAAGTTCTGTCGCCTATTCAAAGTCAAACCGGAAACAGAGAAGACCACCAAAATGAAAGTTTCTGAATTCTGTACGCAGGTAAGTGAGGGTTTCATCAAAACGAATCAAATCAGATCGGGACTGGATTACAAAACGCTGGCCAGTATTATATTGAAAATATCACCGAACGACATTTGTTTCGATGATTTCACCGTTGATTGGCTTTACAAATTCGAAGACTACTTCAATGAGAGAGGCACGAAAGGGTTCAACACAATGAATCGTTTGAAAATCCTATACGGTAAGGCCGTACAAGCCAAGGTAGCCGATTTCAAAAAGAATCCATTTAAAAATCCATATACCAACACTTATGGCTATGACATTTCAAAGTTGAGAAAGAGGAGAGTCGCGTAAGTGAATACCAATAGAATAAAAGATCTTTCACTTGACCAACTCAGAAAGCTTAGAGCCTATAAGCCGATATCCAAGAAAGAAGAGGAATACCTCATGGTCTTTTGGTTTTCATTCTATACTATGGGTGTGAGCCTCACCGATATCGCTAAGTTGGAAAAGAAAGACATCAGAGACAATCGCTGGTATTATGAGCGTTCGAAAACAGGACACGGACTCAAACGTGGAAAACCCCTGCTACCTGAGGCACTGAAGATTGTAAACAAAATGGCCAAACTGTATCCGAGAAGCAAATACGTCTTTCCTATTCTTTCAAGCCAACATAAAACGGACATGGCCAAGATCAAAAGGATTAACGACTATGGTTCGAATCTCCGAAAGGCCGCATCACGTATCTCAAAGCGCATCGGGCTGGATGGCTACTTTACCATCTACTCGGCAAGATACAGCAGTTCCACACTGGCACTAAACATGGGAGCAGACAGGAATACAGTTTCACACCTTCTCGACCATGCCAACTTTTCGACGATTGAACATTATGCCGGACGTGCGGATGACGACAAGGTGTTGGAGGTGATGGAGTTGTTGAGGATATAGAACCCGAGAAGCAGATTTTCTTTTCGCTATCTTTGTGTCTTTAAGAAAGACATTTTCCATGGAAATGAGCATCCAATGAGCCTACGTAGTCTATTAGAATTTTGCATCTGCATCCCAATTGTCTTGGCATGCTATTATTCGATTCATTATACAAATGAGTATCCGACTAATTATGGACATGCTTTTTATAACTTTAATTTATGGAGCGCGATCACATCTATTATTGGAGGTTTGATTTTGCTGCTCAATAGGAATACTTCAAATAAAATATTTTGGAATAGCACAAGCATTATTTTACTGCTATATTTTATTTTCCATGTCTTTACGTTATGGGTAAATGAAATAGGCGTTGTTAACTATGGAACCATCAATTTAGTGAGTAATCTTCTATTTTTTATTGGTATTTTAATTATCTACAAGTCAAATTTTCTTAACATAACCATATTGGGGGTGTTGTTTTTGATGCTGGGAGCATATGAATCAATCTATAGTATTCTACAGTATGTTCAAATAATTGATATCCCAAGTCTCTATTTCAAGGCGACTGGTTCGTCATTCAACCCCAATATTTCCGGTATGTTCATAGCAATGTGTATACCGTTTCTACACCTTTTGATACAAAAGCGTTCAATTTATTACAAACTTATTGCATTAACCATGTTTACAATTTATTGCATCGCTTTGACTGCTTTGAGCTGTAGAAGTGCGTTGTTAGGGTGCTTGGTTGCACTAGTATTCTATACGCTAAATGAACTATATGTCTTCAAGTTCGGAAATGGTATAAATTTAAGGAAGATCTTGGCTGTGGGTATTTCAATTGGTACAATTGGAATATCAGCTATGGTTTTGAGCAATTTTGAAATTGACTCTACAAATGGAAGAAAATTAATATGGAAGATTGCTTTCGAAGAATTCAAAGAGAAACCCATTGTAGGTCACGGATTTTATCAATTTGAACGAGTATACAATCTAAGACAGTCAAGTTATTTTGCAAATGGAAGAGGAAGTTCCACAGAAATTAAAAATGCACGTCATGTTTGGCTTGCACATAATGACATTCTTCAACATCTTTTTGAAGGAGGAATTCCTGGGTTGCTGCTATTTTTTGGATTATTTCTAATTCCTTTAAGAAGGTGGTTATTATATAGTCCAGAGCTTGATTTGGCTTCGTACATTGGAATTTTAGGAATACTTTTGTTTTTCATTTTAGGCTTGACCAACTCAGCTCAACGCACCATTCCTATTTTCGGTTTTTTCATTTTATATTTATCACTATCAAGTTTGAGCTATGAAGAAAACAATAATTTTTCTCAGCAGACGTAATCTGACCTCTTTGGCTGTTTTGACTTTGAGTTTGTGCTTTATCACTTATTCTTGTCATCTGTCAAGTCAATCCCGTTTAATCGCAAAGGCCGATTCAGCTCGCGAAAATGGATTTGCTGAGAATGCTGACCAACTTCTTAGTAAACTTGACGAGTCTCTTTCATTTGGACATGAGTATTGGTACTCAAAAGGAGAACAAGGTATGGTAGAAGGAAATGTGAATCAAGCCTTGCATAACTTTGAACAGTGCTCGAACATTTGTTCAATTGACGATTTGTTTATAACTTTGGCTCGCTTAAGCACTATGAGCGATCAACAGATTGAAGCATTCACTTATGCCTCAAGAGCCGCTAACATGGTGCCAAGCAGCATCAGATTTAAAGTGGTTCAAATGAATATTCATCATCATTTTGAATCAAATTTGAGAGCCAAATCGCTTGCGAAGCAAGTTTTGAAAGAAGCAAAACAACTTGAGGATGAACAGTTGCGAAAAGAATACACGAAAAAAGCGGTTAAAGTACTTTATTCATATTAATCGCCATCAATGGTTAACATTGTGGAATATTCTATTTATACCCTTTTTACCAGTTGCACTAGGACAAACCTTCTTGGATGCAGGATCTTATAACAGTCTGATTGAGGACTATTATATTAAAGGTGATAGTTTGAAAGGGGAAGCAACCCAGTTTTTGGTGAAAAATATGCCTTTCCACAGCTCAGAGCATTACTATTGGGCTGACTCTCTTGGTCAGAAATTATCATACTCTGAATTAGATTATCCAAGTTTCAAAGAATCCATCAAGGCCTTTAATGAACTAAAACGAAGAAAAGGCAAGGTTTCACCGATCCCAATATCAGAATATGACTTAGAGGTTATTTCAGCTGAGGACTTACATAAGGTTGTTGAATTTTGTTTTCAGACAACTTCAAAGCACTCTCTTTATGAGGACAATTTCGATCTCTTTTGCGAGTACGTGCTTCCCTACAGAGTTGATGTTGAACCTTATCAAAATTGGCACGAAATATATTCTCAAAGATTCTCTAAGGTCTTAGACATTAATGGGCGTAGTTTAGAACAAAATCTGTTTTCTTTAAAAGACTTTATTAGACAATGGTTTTCATGCACGTACAATCTAGAATCTCGTAGTGATCCAATCCCAAGATTAGGATCTCTACAATTACTACACCGAAAGAAAGGTGGCTGCGAAGATGTTGCTGCTTTGTCAACATTTGCCTTGAGGAGCCTTGGAATACCAAGTACAATAGATATCGCCCCTTATTGGTCTGTCACTGCCGGAGGTCATGTTTGGAACGTTGCCTTCGATGCTACAGGCAATCCAAGACCTTTTGACGTACTTCTAGAGTCAAAAAAGCTACATGAGCTAATGAGTTTGCCAGCAAAGGTGTTTAGACAAACGTTTTCCAACCAAGCTCGAACTCTGGCAAATCTTATTGACGATTTTGAAATACCAAAAAGTGGATTGTTGAGAGCTACCAATTACATTGACGTAACCAGCGAATATTCTGAAGTAATGGACATTGCATGTGATGTATATGATTCAAAAGATGGAGAATTACTTTACGCGGCGGTTTATAACGCTGGAAAATGGCGGCCAGTTTGGTGGGGAAATGTAAGTAACGATAGAGTAGTTTTCTCAGACATGTCTGTTGGGTCTCTAGTATTACCGATGCGGTATCATGACGGATATCTAACACCTGTTGGTCAACCAACAGCAGCCGTTAAAAACTCCAAATCCGTTGCATTCGATCCATTGGAAGATTTAAGGTCTGTAAAATTAAAAGCCCTTCCTGGATATCATGATCTTTACAAAGGTGAGTGGTATATGCTCTATTATTTTGATCGAGGATGGAAGCTTGCAGATAAGCGAATGTGTTTAGATGAATCCGAGATTCGATTTGAAAATATTCCTAAAAATGCTGTATTAATGCTAAGATATGAAGGGAGTCAAAGAACTGAACGTCCTTTTATAATAGATGAAAATATGGTACGAATTTGGTGGTAAATATGTAATTAAAAACTTTATAATATGAGAATTCAATTAATTATTTTTGCGTGGTTTCTTTCCAATACTTTTATTGTTTACGGTCAGTCCATCTCAAGTAAGGCTGTTGAAGATTTTAGCGATGCCATTTCAATACAGGTACATGACATTTTTCAAAAAGTACCTATAAGTGAGACAAAACAGGTTGAAATTGCAAATTTACTTCAAGACAACCAGTCCAAAATTGCGGACTTAATACGTAATAATGGATCTGTTGATGAAATAGAACAAATGAAAGAAACTCTTCAGTCTCAGATTAATTCTGTATTAAGCGACAAGGAACGATATGAATTGTATGTGGCAAACTTAAAGTCAAAAGCTAAGCATAAATACACATATTCGTTGTTTGCAATTGCATATCGCTATAAAGCAGACATTGGGTTGTCAAATACGCAAATCGATGAAGTGTTGAATGAAATAATGGTCCTGAAGGATATGAAGAATAAGCACTATAACGAGCATGCGAAATCGCTAGACACGAGAGCCTATGAAAGCGAGAAGATTTCTGATTTACTCACAGAATCTCAACTTCAGCAAGTCTTGGAGTACAAGAACTTAAGAAAAGCAGAAGGTGCAGCAAAGAAAGATTGGGAAGAATTGGTTGAAAGAGGTTTCTCGGATCATTTTGAACAGAACAATGCAATTGCGGAACTTGAGCAGTATTATTTACAGCGATTTAATGCATTTACTCGCTATGAGCATGATGTGATCAAACAAAAAATTGAAACCAAGCAAGTATTTGAAGATAGACCTGTTTCCCTGAAATTACTTCATAGAGCTAGAAGAAACCCTGATAATGACACATTATTGGATAATTTTGAATGGTAAAAATAAAATGTATAATAATATGAAACAGCTATCTCTAATACTTGGAGTACTCATCAGTTTCTCCTCGATATACGGGCAATCAACGGACAAAGAGTTGCTTGAAGATCGAAGCCGTCAATCAAGTATGCAGAGTTCTTTTTATAAAAATTCTCAATTTTTAAAGAATCATTATAATGATCTCAGAATAAATGCCAATAAAGAGGATGAACAATCTATGTTGGAATTGGCTATGTTCTTGGAGGACAATCCATCTTTTAGAATTAATGACAACTTAATTAGTTGGTATGAAAAATGCGTAAAATTATTCAATTCTGCAGAAGCATTAAACCGACTTGGTGTGATTTATAAAAAAGGACTATATGAAACCAATCTTGATTACAAAAAGGCCTTTAATTATTTCCATCAATCTGCTGAATTAGAAAACTCACAAGGACAATATTCTCTGGGATATTTGTTCTATAAAGGAATTGGTTGCGAACAAAATTATTATAAAGCCATAGAATTGTTTGAGCGCAGTGTCTCAAAGGGTCATGCAGGCTCAATGTACATGCTCGGTTTGTGTTTGGGAAATGGGTATGGAGCAAAGAAAGATTTAGATAGATCTATCAAGTTACTTGATCAAGCGTCCAAACAAGGTTTCTTTTTAGCAACAGACGAGCTTCGAAAAGATCGTGTTGAGTTCCATGATGGCATTCGAAGTTTATTCGATAACATAGAACATGCATACAAGGAAAAATCGCGAGAAAAGTTGGAGCAAAATAGCTTCAATTTAATTGAATATGACGACGAAAGCATTTTCGAACAACCTTATGAGGGATACTTGCTCAGGTATGATTATAGTGGGGAGCATGTTATTGGTGCGAAGCAAATAATGGCCACTTTCGATAAACCAAAAAATAGTGGATCACTAATTATCAATGACTATGATAATTCAAAACCACTCATTCTGACAATAAATGAAAGTGGTGAAAATTATTTCGTGTTTGAATCGGCTATCCAGTCTCAAAAGGACCATTTTTTTAGCGTGGACTTGATTTGTAAATATCATAAGCTAGACTTTGAAATTTCTGTGGACGACAAGTATATTTATCTTATTGGTAAATTTGACGTGCACAACGTTTCTTTAGTGGAGCCAGCAAAACCACAAAAATTAGTTTTGCGTAAGCCGCGACAATTGAACAAATCAAACGGTAACAAAGATTCTTTTGTGGAAGACTTGGTTGTATTTCCGAACCCTTTCAGACATACCACGAATGTTAAATTCAAGATATTAAAAGATGGTGACTACACGCTGAATGTAATAAGTGAAGCCGGAGTGATTATGAAGTCAGAAAAATTAGAACATGCTCCGAAAGGAGAATACGTATTCCCATTTGTATCTGACTCTAAATCTGGAATCTATTTTTTTGAACTTCTTTCTAGCCGTGGAAAATCCACGACGAAAGCAATAAAAATAAATTAACTATGAGACTAACTTTAATAAAATCGATTTTCTGTGTAGCTGTATTCTTGGCTGGCATAATAAGTCCAGATATAACTCATGCGCAAGGCTATGAAGAACCGATAGATTGTGGAGTGAGCAAACAGGGAACTAAACGATATAGGCACATTGACGAAAATGGAAATGTAACCTATTGGGAACACGATATTGAAAATGATGAGTGGATTAACCTAGATGATAGAGATCGTGAGAATTTTGAAGATTGGCTAACAGAGCGCGCAGAAGATGGTTGGGACGGCGTAGATGATGATTCAGATGGGTGGTGGGATACTTATTATGATGATTGGCGCCAAGACTGGGAGGATCAACAAAATACTGTACAGTATAATCCACTCGATCATCCTTGTTCCAAATATATACGTGGTTTCATTGAAGATCATCAGATTCGAAATACGGGTGAGGCCGAATTGTGTGAAATATTAAGTGGTATTGAAGGGCAATATTGGTCCTTTGAAAGTTTCGATGCAATTGCGAGAAACGAATTAATCGAAATCGTAAGATACGAAAATCCTAATTTGGTTCTAACTGTTTCAGACGTTGGTTACCTGATTCAAAAGCCAGAAGTGGTTGTGCCTTTGATTAAACACAATCGTGAATTTCCAAATGAGAATGAATCTTTGGCAACTTCCGAAATACTTGTGGATATACTAAAGGAAGGCACCAAAAATGCCTCTTTGGATGAGTTGTTATATTTAGAACAGACTGTAAATGCGTTCATGGCAAGTGCTTACAATGGCCACGGACTAAATAGTCATCTAAACCTTTCGGCTATCTCATGGCATCAACTGATGCAGATGAATTGGGAAGACAAGATAGACTTCCTACAGGGATTAAGGAAAATCCGAGAAGCCATAACCGATGGCTGGGATTGGATCCAGGAAGCAAAGGCTGAAATAGAGGGCCATTTTACTCAGTTGGGCAACGCTTTTCCTCAAAACACGGAGCAATGGCAGGCTTTAATGGTGGTCTTTGGACCAATATTGCTAGAAATGGGAGTCGATATTGGAACTGATTTTATTCCCATCGTCGGTGAATTAAAAGCATTGCGCAATTCGATAAATGCCTTTAACAACGGAGATTATCTAGAAGCCGGAATTGAGTTCTTGGGAGGCCTTGCAGGAATAATTCCCATTGGAGACTTGGTTAGGGGCGTTGGAAGGATAGCCACCGCTACTGGAACTGTATTTGCGGCTTACAAAGTCATCAAAACATTGTCAAACGTCAGTCAGGCTATATTTAAAAATATAAAATCATTCGCCGAAGATGGATGGAAGCTGATATGGGATGATGGGCTAGAGAAATTATTCCTGAAGGCGAACCCTGGAGCAGTTTTACGTGAATTGACAGAAGGAATGGCCAGAGCCATGGAAGACTTGTCTGGATTTTCCTTTGCGAAAAATGAAGACGCCCTGCAGCTTACTGCAAATGCTTTTGACGAAGGACTTGATGGCTTGGATCCGGTTGAAGATGCAGTTCAGACCGTAGGCAATGACTTTTGGAGCCAAGTGCGACCTTTTATTGTAAGAGGAAATAATTACAATCGAACCGTCAGAAACTTAACTCCTAACCCTTATCAATATCACGAAGTTACTGTAAACAAATTGGTTAATGGTATGGTCAAAAAATATAAACTCGATTCATACAACCCAGGTCAGGACATCGTATCTCGAAAAGCAACAGATTTTGATGCTATTCAGGAGTCTACATTCAGGAAATATGTTAATGAGCTTGTAAACAAATATGAAGTTGGATTAGTTATTAGTAAACCTGGAACGCCGATTCATGGGCAAACTCTCCAAGGTGCATATAAGTTAGAAGTACCATCATCCAATCAGAGCGCGGCTAATTTAAGCGCATTTGAAGCTATTGCAGCTGAGAAGAATGTTGAAATTATATTTCGAAGTGAATAAAATAAGATAGATGTTAACAGAAAGAGTACAACTTGCGCTAAAAGAGATTAATTTTGTCGAGCGATACTTAAAATCTCGTAATTCTCGAGCAGAGAAAGTACAGTCTGATTATTTTCTTGTCCGTAAAGATCTCAAAGAAGTTTTTCAAGAATTGAGATATCCATTTAAAGTTAAAGGCCCTATTTTTTCGTCTGATGTTGTAGTAAACAGTCAGACCTACAGAATATTATTTGACATCAAGTACGATACGATCCTTACCTATATTTATATTATTAAGGATGGGCAATTTGTGAATAATGGGCTTGCTCACTTCGGATATATGCTTAATTATTTTGATTTATCAAAATACGAATTGAACCAGACATTCTACTTAAAAGATAAAGATGATTTAAAAGACTATATTAACGAAATGCTTGATATTTTTGATGACTTCATCCGTGCAACTGAAAAATCTCCGTGTATATTATTAGATTGTAGTAATTAATTTAAAATTGGGATATCACCGTTAAAATGGTGATATCCCAATCATCGAAGTAATACTATTGCCTCTTTCATTAAAAACTCATGCTTAGGTGTAGTTTTGTATCGTAGTATACAAATAAAAATATTGGAATTGATTTGATCATCTTTAATCGTGCCATTCCACGATTTCTCAGGGTCATTAGTTGTGAATAAATTCTCGTCCCATCCTGAGTAAATCGAAAACTCATATTCGATAAATTGACAGTCACTGAGTGGTTTGAAGTAGGCTCTACGTCCTTTTTAATGGGTACGGAAGATATTGAGGCCTCCTAAATGGAAGTAAATCATAAATTTGAAATTCTCTATATTTCTTTATCCACGCCCTATTCGCTTTATTTCTTGAATCTTTAAGTTCACTCTTTCTGCGTAGGCGTTTGAGCTTAACCCAACTTGGCTATAATAATAACGTAAGTAGTTGATTATCAGCAGTGAATCAATTTAGTGGTGCACTACATATTTTGTGACAGGTTTGAGGTCTAGAGTACAGCCTGTGGCCTTGAAAATCTGGTTTGTTTCTTTGCTTGGAACTGTGGGTTGTCGTAGATGTATGTTTTTGGTTGGTGTGGGCAGCACCGTCGTTTGTATCATCTGTGTGCTGATTATGCGTAGTATATAGGTCCAGTCATGTCGTATATCGATTTGCTGAGTTGATGACGGATGGTGTTGACTACTTGATAGGCCAAGATGGATAGATATATGTGGCTCTCTATTCTTTCATCTTTCTGATGATGGATGGGGCGTATGTTGAGATCTGTCTTTAGGCATCGGAAGGTGCTCTCTACTTCTCTGATAGTATTGTATATGTCCCAAAGGGTTATTTCATCTTGATCTTGGAGATTGGTTTTCAAAAAATATATGCCTTGGGCTTTGTCTTCTTGGACTTTTGTGGTCTTTTTGACGTAAGTCAGTCGCGTGGCTTTACCGTAAGCATCCGAGTAACGCCATCTTTTCCATGCCCCAAATCGGCCAGAACTTTGCAGTCAAAAGTATATATGTCACAAAGAAAAACAGAGTCAGAATGGAGGGCACTACTGTTAGACCAGCAAGACTCAGAGCTTACCAAACAAGAATACTGCCAGCAAAAAGATATCAAACTAGCAAGCTTTTACTACTGGCAGCGCAAAGTACGTCAAGAGCAAAAATCAGTCCAGCCCCTATTCCGTCCTATACACATCGTAGAGTCGTATGAAATACAACTCCGCACATCACATGGCAACTGACTAGAGCTCCAGAGTCACTCCGCGGCGACCCTAGGGAAGATCATATCTACCCTCATAGCCGCATGCTGAATTATAGTAGTTCTCATAGATACTATCTATTTGTCGGGGTCACCGATATGCGCAAAGGATTCGAAGGTCTCAGCGGACTAGTTCGAGAGCATCTTGCAGACAAACTCCTGAGCGGAGACGCCTTTATCTTTATCAATCGTCGCCGAGATCGCCTCAAGCTACTCCGATGGGATGTGACAGGATTCGCACTGTATTACAAGCAGTTGGAGCGCGGCACCTTTGAGTAATTCATCTTTGCTCTTCCATACTAGCATTCTAGACGTAGTAAGCTCAAGATCATATTTCTTGCTAAAGTATTCAGCAGCTTTCTCTTTTCGTGTGAGTTCATTCCTATAATTGGAAGGTCTATTCAGTGCTTCTTCCAAAATAGGTATTTGTACTTCTAGAATTTTATCAAGCCCATTGCTATATTGAGCGTTTGTGGCATAATCGTATGACTCTTTACTTTCTGCCAATGTCTTCTTTATGTAGCTCGTGGATGAGAAGTAAATCTCCTCTATATAAGATTCTTTTACCCTCTGTGCTTGGATATATCTCAATCTACTGTTGGCTGATAAATGAGCCTCTGTCATATCTTCTAGATACTTGTCCTTGAGACACTCAAGATTGCATGTTGACATATTGCCAAAAAAGGAGAATGAGAAATGGTTAAAGTAAGTATCACTTTCATCCCGTAGTATAGTTATAAGGTTTGAAAATCTTGTGGAACTAAAACAACCGAAAACCGATTATGAATAATCACAAGTTTGTCGGTTGTTTGTCGGTTTGAAAAATTGTAGCGTGAGGGAGACTTGAACTCCCGACCTCAGGATTATGAATCCTGCGCTCTAACCGGCTGAGCTACCACGCCAT
>JAOXNJ010100592.1:0-11709 GCA_028566655.1 Metis holothuriae
ATATGAGGTCTGGGTTTCAAAGCAGCTCATTTGTTCCAAACAGAGTTCATTACAATGAGATCTTGAGGCGCCCTAATAGAACTTTGGGTAGGAAATAATGAGGGGATTACTAAAACCCCATAGGAAAGTAATTGTGCTGCGCTTTTAAGGAACATTTTGAGCTTGAACGAGTTAAAAATACACTAATGAGAAATAAATGAGCTCTCTCGTCGTTTTTCATCTCTTTCTAAATACTTACTTACCTACATGAATGCTAAGCTTCGTCCCCAGTTGGAAGAAGTACTGCAAGGCTCTGTACGTAATTGAGAACAGAGACAAGAAAGACATTTACAAAATATTAAATTTACAATAGTATAATAACAACATATACAGTACATATAAAGGTGATTTCACTAATTTGTTTGTAAATGAGTTTGTAACACTACAATGATTTTGCAAAACTATCTAGGCTACATACGAATATGTGCACTAATTCGTAATTAGGTACTAATTAGTAATTACTTTAGATAATTTCTTTAGATTAGTCAAGGACCTCTTAAAATACTACATATGTATTTAGATATTCGTGTACTTTATTTAAAGGCTACGCCGATGCTGCCTGCCCGGCCGCCTGCCCGGCTGCCTGCCCGGACTGCCCGGCCGGCCGGCCGGGCAGGCGGGCAGGCGGCATTGTGTATGAACTCGATTCATTGTAGCACTTTCGTACACATCCATACATCACACCAATTTTGCGTCTCGCCCAACCTCGCGTCCTCCGCGATTCGAATGCTGCCCGCCAACTGCGGCCCGCCGGCCCAGCCCGCCTGTGACGTCAGTCAGCTGCGCGCACCTGGCCCGACCGGATCTACTCGCGCCACTCACCGTTGTCGTTGACGCCGAACTTCTCGTCGCTGTCAAACTCGAGCGTCTGCTTCAAATACTTGTCCTGCTCCATCGGCGATGTCTCCTGCATTTGGTGCAAATGTAGGAGTCGCCGCCGATGGAGCAGCACGAGCAATTGGAGACGGAGCAGACGCTCGAGTTCGGCAGCGACGAGAAGTTCGGCGTCAACAAGGAGCGAAGGAGTCGTCGCGATGGACGAGCAGTCTCCGCCCTCGTTGCACTTGGTGGTGGTGAGCAACAGGTTGCCGTTCCAGCTGCATCGCCAGGCTTTGTCGTCGGACCCAGAGCAGATGGAGTGGCGGCGCTCGAAGTCGGCTGGCGGCCTGGTGACGGCCATTAAGCCGCTGTTGGTCCAGTCGCATGGCGTGTGGGTGGGCTGGCCGGGCGTGCCGACGGAGAAGCAGGAGGAGCTGCGCATCCCCGACGACCCAGAGGACACAATCAGAGGCGAGCAGATCGTCGCAGTCAACTTAACTGCCGAGGAGACGGATGACTTCTACAACGGAATGTGCAATGCCACGCTCTGGCCCCTGCTGCACTCCATGCTGAACGTGATGAGCTCCGACAACAAGCAGTGGCGAGTCTATCAGAAGGTGAACGAGCGCTTCGCCAACCACACTCTCGATGTGGTGCTCAGCCAAAGAGAGAAGAATATGCGCTCCTTCGTCTGGGTTCACGACTACCACCTCTTGCTCATGGCCAAGATGCTGCGCGACAAGTTCTTCACCAAGACGAACATGGGCTTGGACGAGGAGCAGAATCTCGTTGCCTTTTTCCTGCATGTGCCCTTCCCTGCCTACGGCGTGCTGCAGCACTTCGACGCCCACCAACTCCTTCTGGAGGGAATGCTTGGCAACGACATCGTCGGCTTCCAGGACGATGCCTCTGCTCAGAACTTTGCTCTATGTTGTCGAGAGGCGCTGGGGCTGCAGCTGTTCTTCGAGAACGAAACCAACAGGAGCGATGTGGTGGTCAAGACCAAGGAGGGGCGCCGAGTGACGGTGCGCGCTCTCCCCATCGGCATCCCGTTCGATCGGTTCCATCGCATGGTCGATCTGGCCACCGAACAAGCCATCACGCAGGCGGCCGTCGAGAATATCGTGAGAAAGCGCCAAAACGATTCCAACTTCCAGCTGATGGTGGGAGTCGACCGCCTCGACTACACCAAGGGCATCCCCAACCGCTTGCTTGCCTTTGAACTGCTGCTCGAAGAGTACCCTCAGTTGATCGGCCGCGTCACGCTGCTGCAGGTGGCCGTGCCCTCCAGAACGAGCGTCAAGGCGTATCAGGATGAACGAGAGTTGATTCACGAGATTGTCCAGCGCATCCACCTGAAGTTCGACCCCAGGCACAAGCACACGTCCTACTCGCCCATTGTGTATGTCGAGGAGCCACTATCGCAGCGCACATTGGCCGCCGTCTACAACTTGGCCGACGTGGCCGTTGTGACGTCCCTGAAGGACGGCATGAATCTCGTGGCTATGGAGTACGTCGCCTGCCAGCGGCCAGAAAACAAGGAATCCTGCGGAGTCCTCGTCCTCTCGAGCGAGACGGGCGCTGCCAAACACTTGGACGAGGCCATAGTGGTCAACCCGCACAACATCGCCAATATCACCGAAGGCATGCTGGCGGCTCTTGCCATGCAAGACGAGGATCGCGCGGAGCGGATGCAAAAGTTGAGGAATAGAGTGCGCAGCATGGACGTCAGCGCCTGGATGAATCAGTTTGTGAGACTGGTGGAGAGCAAGGCGGACTTGATGCAAATTGAGCAGACTAAGATGCAGGAACACAAGACCAAAATCGCCGAGTTCATTGACAAGAGAGAGAAGCTTTTGCTACTGCTCGACTTTGACGGCACGCTCTGCCCTATGGAGTTGACGCCTGAGCAGGCGCACCTTAGCGGCCGCATGCGCAACACCCTCGACCGGCTCATGCGCCTCGCGCCTGCTGTCACTCTGGCCGCCGTCTCGGGCCGCGCCGTGGACGACATCGAAGCCAAGATCACCAACAGGCCCCGCCTCGGCAGTCGCCAGAGCAGTAGCGTCGAATCCAACTACAATGGCAACAACAATGGGGAGGAGGCCGACTACTCGCAATGGATAATCTCTGGTGACCACGGCGAAATCATTCGCTATCCAGATGGCAGCGTCTATGAACCCACCCTGGACGAAGAGTCAGTCACGAAGCTGGGCAATGAGCTCGATGAGAAGATTGGCACCAAATTCGTTGGCGTCATCATTGAACGCAAGCGGTTTTCCGTGTGCGTACACGTACGCAATGTGGTGGGCGGCGATGAGGTCAAGGAAGAGACGCTCAGAGAGGCCGAGGCTCTTGCCAAGGGTATGTGTACATGGAATTAAGACCTTTTGGTTATTTCGACCACAATGAACAATATCAACGGAGAAGTTAACTAGTTTCAAAATATTTTTGTAGAATTGGGTTTCTTGACTCAACGTGGCCATTCCACAGTGGAATGCAAGGCGAGGGGTTCGGGCAGCAAGGGCACGGCCACTCTCCACATTTTAGAGACTTGCTTCGGCCCCGACTGGCAATCGGATAGCTCGTTGGGCGTTCTGTACTTCGGTGATGACACCACGGACGAGGACGCGATGCGTGTCCTCAAGTCAGCCGACAACACCCTGTCCTTCCGGGTGGTGGCCAGTGAGGACGCAAGCTTGGAAACCTCTGCAGACGTGCGTCTAACCGCAATGCTAGAGGTGCAAGTTATCCTCGACTTCATCAGTGATCACCTGTTGAACTCGGGGAAGATGGTCGATGCCTCTCGTTCTTGAAGCAGATAAGAAAACGGTCTGAGCATCATCTATCGGTCAGTTATCAAGAATAATAATAAGGTAGATCGATAAGTATCGCAAGTATTCTGGTCTCGTCGGGTCGCATATCTCCCCTTGAAAGTGAATTTGAAGTTCTTTTTCTTTTTTTTTTTTTTTTTGGGTTTCCCGTTCTCCAATTTCTTGGCTAATTTCAATGCAATAAAATTATCCATCATTTATCTCTACAATACCTTTCGGCTCTCTTTTTTAATTTTGTCGATCTTTCTCACGATTAGTTCTTCCACCACAATAGAATCTATCCCAGTGGAGGCACACTCATTTCTACTCTGGACTTTTCTTCGTTTTCATTTGAAAAAGTACTTTAAAAAATTCAAATTCAAAGGCCTCTTTCAATTCACTTCAAAAGTTGCATTCTATTTAAATTCGCTTAAAAAAGTAAAAAAAAAGCTTCAAAAATAAATTAATAAAGTACCTCAAGATTCACTGAAATATGTATAGCAAGACTTTTGCCTAAGAATTTTGACTTTTATAAAATTATTCAATATTTCTATTTTTTGATGTTATTTTTAAAATTTCAGTTCATTATGGCCACTGATTATTTGAACTGGCCAACTTGTTTCATAGATTGTGAGCTGATCTACTCGTAGCTCCTTTTATATTTGGAATCCATCCTTTTTATCTGGATCCAATTGCTTTGTATCATTGTTTTTGCCATTTTTCTGTGATCCTTTGTTTTGATACGAATATTTCATTTATATGTTTCTTCTCTCTGAAAGGATGATTTTCTTCATGCAGTGGTATTTTCCACTTGATGTCGGTTTTGTAGACTTTTTTCGGACAATTAAATGTGTTTTTAAATGATTCATGTTGCTCTTACTCTTTTCCATTCTATTAAAATCTGGGATTGAGATGAACATACGTATAATTTTTATAATGATGCCATTTGTGTGCACTTTCTTGTCTTAAAGTAGCAAGTTCAAAAGTGTAAAAAATAATTTTTACAGTCAAATATCAATTTAACGAATTTTTTTAGTGAATTTAAAGATTTTTTTATCGTTGAAGTATCCAGCCGAAATAAGATTTAGGAGCCTTTCCTGAAAATAAAATGGGTCGTAAAAGGATCGAAAGGCAATTATTACAATAAATGTGTGGTTTTATATACATATCGAAAATGTGCACAAACAACAATAAGTTTTAAAGAGGCGCAAAATCTCGACAATTTTGGTATAAAAAGTTTTTTATCACAAACAATGATTTTTGAACAATATATCAAAGCAAAGAAAAACCGCGACACTTGATCGGATCGACCCTGTAAAAGAGGCAAATAATGCAAAAGAACGCAAAAGCAAGCCGACAATTTTTTTTACATTTACTGCAAAAGACTAATGTATGAAGTTTATCGAAGATGATATTGATTTTTTGATATTTGGAGTATTTTTTGTTTAGAATTTGGATTTTTGAGTGTGAAACGTGCTTCGCCTTCGTCTCTCGCGTGGTAAGACCCTCCTTTCCTTGAGAAGTGCGTGAATTTTTTCAACAACGAGAATGAGGAGAGAGGCAGCAAAGGTGGCGAACATGAAGAGGAATGGCACCGACATTTTTTCCAGGGTGAGGGCCACACTCTCCGATTCGCACACATATTCCCTTCCTCCCCACCTCTGAAGGCAATAGAAAGTTCCTTAATTAGAAAGTACATTACACAAAACCGATTGGCAAGGCCTGATTTCTTAAACTTCAATCTTGATTAATGGTTCACCTTAGTTACGACATCCTTCAGTCCTTTCTCAAAGACTTGAATGACATGGAAGAAAATGAGTTCTTCCAAGGGTGAGCTGTGGGGCAGTGCAATTGACATGTGCAATTGCTCATTGGGATCCCAAGCAGGTTTGATTTTGCATGAGAGATCAGCTACACTTGCAATTAGCTCCTTGGTTGTGAAGTAAGCCAGATTGGATTGAGTCAAGAACTTCTCATCCATCTCTTCCAATTCTATGTGATTCTGTCGCAAGAAATCGCCATAACGCTTCTCCAGTTCTTCTTCCATACTTTCACCCAGCCCTGTATGAAGGAGCAGCTCTGTGGAATGCTCATATGCCTTGGGACTAGTAAGCCTAGAACAACCAAAGATTGTTCCAAGATAAATGAAGACTTCTTTATTGGAGGTAAGCGCATTACATGTAGTCAGAATGAAGGAGATCTTCCAGGCTGGTGAAGGGGAGCCATTTGTTTCTGACAGAGAGATCAGAGGTGACTGAGGAGCGGAAGCATGCCAAGATGACAACTCCATAAAAGGCAGTGACAAAGATGAGGAGACGGTAACCTTCAAATTTGATTCCATCATGAACCTTGTCCTGATCCACAGCTCTTCCACCAAAGATGGCATTCACAACCCTCCACACATTTTGAGCCAGCATCCAAAGAAGAGGCAAGCCCAGAGGAGTCAGCTCAATGGTGAATTCTCCTTCCAAGGCAAGGTGCAGAAATTGTTCCAGAATTGTGATTGTCAGGGCCAGAGCAATGGTTGATAGGAGAATACCCTTCCAGAGAGCTGGCTTGAAGGGCTTCACATATGTCTGGAACAGAAAGCACTTTCTTTGTACATGTAAGAACCCACGGGAGCAGTTTTGAAAGAATCACAATCAACTTTAAAGCTTGGGCAAATGATTCGAAACAGAAAAGATATTTAGATTAGGCACAAATGGGCACAAAAGGCTTTATTTTCTCCAATAATGGCCTTGATCACCGTGAAAAACAGCTGTGTACCCTCTAATATGTGATATTTAGTATAGTCGGAATAGAGCAAATTGCAAAGTGAACACTTAGAGCCACGGAGCACCGGAGCCAATTGAAGCCGACACTTAGAACTGTAAGCACCATCGAGAAAGCACGATCCAATAGCAAATTGACAAACATCCAGAGCTTAACTCATGCCTTACAAAAATCTTATATTAGGACTTGCAAGTGATTCACGTCCAAAAAGGTACTAATTAGATGCTTGGGTTGTTTTCATTTGACGACGACTCCCTTGTGGGAGCGAAGAGGTAGGCGTCTAGACCTTTTCTTTTGCCAGATTTCCTCAACAAGGTAGTGTAGGAGCTCAAGAAGCCAGATAATGAGCACCACCACGTATGTGATGGCCATGAAGATGGGGGGCATGGAGGCCTTTGCGAGCGTCAGACTGAGATTGGTGTCCTCGCACTCCCCTTGCTCATCTCTCCATCTCTATTAAAGCAAGTATATGTAGACTATTGTGTCAAAGAAAAGATGCTCGAATCAACCTTGAATGACGTGTCGACAACTCCATCCTCGAACAGATGGACGAAGTGGAACATCATGAATTCCTTGTAGCGGGAGTTGTGGGGTAGAGCGCTGGTTACGTAATGCTTTCTGTTCTCCCAGACAGAGAGCAGTCTGCATGCCTGTGTGGGATAGCTTGCCAAATTCTCCTTGATGCAGATGTAAGCCAGATTGGTCTTGGTCAAGAACTTTTCATCAATTTCCTCTATTTCAATGGGATTGTCCCGCATGGAGCGACCATAGCGCTCTTCCAAAGCTTCCATGATGCTCCCATCAACCCCCCCTTGTCCCAGCTGCCAGAACATGTGGGAGTGAGTCCTGGGACTGGTCAACCTATGCACCAAAAGTCAGGATAACAATCCACATCTTATCCCATCTTATCAAAACAATCAATTGATCCTCACATGAAGTCTGACTTGAGCAAGTTCTCCAGACCGTTGAAGGGCACCCATTCCTTCCTGACAGAGAGCTCAGAGGTGATTGAGGAGCGGAAACATGCCAGAATGGCGACACCAAAAAGGCCAATGACAAAAATGAGGAGACGGTAACCCTGGAATTTGTTGCCAACCACCCTTTTCTCCTCCTCCACAGCTCTTCCACCGAAAAGAGAGTTGACAACCCTCCACACATTGTGGCCCAGGCCAAAGATCCAGGTCAGGCAGGAGGCCAAGTTCAGCTGACTCTCTTCAGGACAGCAGAAAGCCATGAGATGCTCCAGAATGGTGAGACTCAGGGCCAGCATGAGGGTGCAGCCAATGATGCCCAACCACAGGGATGGGGTGAAGGGCTTGTGGTAGGTCTGGGTCATGGATCACAAAACAAAAAGCCAACTGAACCACCCTTATAAATACCCATTCTTTCTCACAATTATCTCAGCCATCACCTTATGCCAAGTTAAATTAAACCTTGGAAAGGAACTCTTGCAAGCCTTAATAAACTTAATTCAGTACAAAAAAGTAAGTATGTAGTGTTATAACGATTGCCTCCACACTTATGGATACTACTCTCTTGAAAGTTGTAGAACAGCACTAGCTGACAAAAAATTCAAAAAATATGTAGAAATTACAATCTCCATCATAGAAAAAAAAAAGAATTAGTGCCATATTATGTACTTTCGAATTGCTATTGTTGCAACTAATTACCGTGAGCGATAGTTCCTCTCTTCCGTTGCGTTTGATGTAGAGCGCGAACGTCTCCGCGGCCAACCCGGGCATGAAGTGGACGCCCTCCATGCGGTCCAGGGTGATTGTGAGAGGCCCCACCATCAAATCGGCCTCATCCTTTTGGAAAAAATCAAAATGTTTGGTGAAATTGCTTGAAAAATGGACTTTTGTTTAGGGGATTACCTTGAGGAGAGTGCTGACAATGCCGGTCCAATTCCCGTCCTCCCTTCTGTGGCCCCAGAGCTCGTCCCTTCTGGTGAAGCTGTGGGTGGTGAAGTTCATGTGGTTGCGCAGAAAGCCAACGATCTCGGCGAAGCTGCCCGACAGCTGCGACAAGTCCACCTCCACCATGGTGTCGCCGCTCGAGGTGGTGGTCAGGTTCGAGTTCAGGTCGAGCGGCAACTTGGGGAACAAGTAGGGCCACTGCAGACCCAACACCGTCCTCAGCTCAAGCCCTAAAATCAGTCATTTTAAATAGTTGTTTTGGTCTTAAAAAGGATTTTGCAGTGAATCACCCTGTAAGTTAGAGCGTCGTTCCAGGAATCCTCTTTGCTCGAGCACCTCCACCTCGTCCCCCTCCACCACGGCCAAGACGTTGTCGACGCACACGTCGTTGACGCAGAACTTCTCCCTGACCACCCCGGTGTCCGTGTTCAACACGAACATTCTGAAGGAGGGGGTGCAGAACCAATCGGAGTCGTTGTTGGTCGCAATCAGCATCGTTCTGGGCCACAAGTTCCGCGTCAAGTCGTTGATGACGTCCACCACGTCGAGTCTGGACCACTGATCGACGCAGATGACGAAGTCGTCGTCGAACCTCCTGCTGACGTGGCTCAGGTTGTTCAAAAAGCGCACATGACGCATTTCGAGGTCAGGGCCAACATCGACTTGGTCGGGCTCACAAATGAACAAGGGGTTGGCATGGGGCAAGTTTAGAGTTGCCAGAGTCCTCTGTACTTGATTCAGCCGAATTTTGGAGGCCAGAGCACTAGCTATAAAGAAGAGCAATAATGAAAATTGTCGTTTAAAGTCATTCATTGTCACAGGTCGACAACTTTTTACTGACTGACTTTGTCGAGAACTCTCATGGCAATTGTTCACAACTCGAGTTTGCGGTGGAATTGATTAGAGATTCAGCAGTGGAAGGGACCACGCCCTTGGTCACCACTTTTTGGGGCCAAGTGTTGCACTCACTCACATTATTAGTCGATTATGAGAGCAAAAGCGATTGTCTGGTAACGAGGCTTCCCATTAGTGGGGCGAGGGTCGATCAAAATCGAAAGGGAACGCCAAAATGCTCAAAAAGGACATTTTTCATTATATTTCGAGTGCACCTCGCCCAAAAAGGGCCTGGAAAAACGGAAATTAATTTGGCTGCGGTCCACCAAATGAGTCAGTTGTGTACTACACACTTAACCCTTGTGTCCTTTTAAGCACTTACTTAATAGTTCTTCAATAGTTAATTTGCTAAAACAAACAATTAAGGGCGACTTTAGACGCACTGCAAGGCTAAGCTTAATAATTTGTGTGCAGCACAAAAAAGTGGGCAGTACTTGCAATATGGATGAGACAGACGGATCTCTCTGGAGTCACTTTGGGTGTGGCATAAGGCAACCATTTGTTCAATTACGAAGATTCATTTCAACGAAATTCAACTGTGCAGTACTATGACGTCAACACATGTAAGGGGTTAAAAAACAACCTTAAAAAGTGAAGAGAGAAATGGTTCAATATGTACTAATACTTTTTGTATATTAGTCACTATGTACTACGAGGTCGCTCCTTGAGCTGGAAGACAGCTGTGATCTTTGCCCAGTATGTAACTCATGCACTTAATAAGTACTGCTTTTCTCCATTCGAATGGTTTGAAATGAATGTATCTGCAGTGTTTGTTGCAAATAAACACTTTTTTGCTAAACACACTTTTTCAACCGACACTTGTCGCAAGTTCTTTGCGGAGTCAAAGTCGATTCGACAGTCGGAATCGATCATTAATTGCGATAATAACAAGCATATATGTTATAAGGCTACTGTACAAGAAAGGAGAATTAGGTACAGCTTTGAACTCAATATTGGCAAAATGAGAGAGAATGAAGCTCTCTTCATAAAAATCCGCTTTCAAAGAGGTTTTTTCTCTACAACACTTATGATAAGAGAATACAGTGAATTTTATCTACCTATATTTTGCATGAACTAAACAATAGATAGTGTATTGGCCATTTTTGGTGTTCTAAATGAACGAGCTCATTTGGAAGTCAGGCCTCGTTCAAAGGTAAATCACCGATGCTCCACTCTTCTATTTACTCCTTTTGTTATGTAAAGCAATTTGCTATTGGTTGTATTAAATGTGAGGTGCTGAAAGGAGAGCCAAATCGTGACCAAGTAAGTATTATTGAATGGTAGAAGCAAGTAAAGAAGTCGATTATGAAGAGGCTTTGATGGTGTCAGAGGTCAACATTATGTATCAGGTGTGGATGAGCTTCCGAATGCATTGGGAATCTCGTGGGCGTCCATAAATTGATGAACAACAAACGAGTGCGTGGGAAGCCATTTTACACAAACGATCAGGACTTAACACCAAAAATGAGCATAAAAAAGTAGTACTTAAGGTAGTGTTTTTTTAGCCTTGGCATAAATAAGGTATGAAGAATTGTACATATATTGCAATACTCACTGTAAATGTTTAACAACATATTACAAAAACAGTCTTTGAATTCGAGGCAAGTAAAGAAGAAATACGTGGTGACAAGCAACTTCTAAAAGAAAACCACGTGATCACGAAAAGATGGTCGATTTCTCTCCTCATTTCTTCTATACATCCCCTTTGTTGATTGATTGATTGATTGGTCCAAGCATTGAGAGGGACAACGCACTCTTCAATAAACATGGCAACAAAAGAAACTACAAATGGTAAGTACAACAGTCACTGAATTGTTACTTGAGCCATTTTCTTCTTTCGACATAATATGTAGCTTTTGACGAAATTTCGTCGAATTTTGGAGAATTTTAAGACAATTTTGCTGCAAGTAAATACTAATACTTATTGAATGCCCAATAAGAAATAGAAGAGCTCTCTGATCACCAAGAACTAACGACAAGTCATGTATCTCTTTACACTGATTACTACAGTTTTAGTCAAGAATAGTAAAGGAAGAATGTAGTGAAGGGCACCCGCAGTGTTGGGCTCTTTGTTCCTTGAGGGAAGTGCGAGCGACGCACCTGCCTTGTCTTTAAAGAACCCATTCCACAACCACAATAATACCCATAGTATAGGTAATGCAAGGGTAAAAGAGAAAGATTAGGAGGAAGACATCTCATCGCTCTTTGCTGGTCATTCACCCCTTTAAGAGTAACATACCTACTTAGGTGCATACATAGTTTTCTCCAAAAAAAGTGCATTGGACGCCACGAACAAAGATCCAATTGCCAAATGTGAAAATGTGAAAGAATTTAGTGTGAAAAACAATTGAATCTGGAACATTCCATTAGGTAAATGGGCTCAGCAATGAATGTTTATTTATGTCAGTTTCATTAGTAAGGCTTGTTTGGTTGCAGAGGGATTTGTTTTGCACGTG
>JAOXNJ010100703.1:0-11709 GCA_028566655.1 Metis holothuriae
CACGCAGAACAAATAAGTGTAGCTCTTACGCAATTACCGGCTCTAAGAAATTTTGCTACAGGTGCATTTGATAAAGACAGGCTAGCGACTCTTCAAGATACCGTCTCAAAAGATGCCGCTCCTTTACTTTTATTGGATGGTCGGGAATTTCGCTTAACTAATTATGGCCCAAGTGGAACGATGAGTTTAGTAAGAGAGGCCGTGGCGGATCTGCTTACCTTTGCAGCACTCAAGAAATCACTTGAACCTGCATGGCGTACGAATGGTAGTTTTGCTCAGCGTACGCAAAAGCTTCTTTCTGCACAAACCCAAGCGCGTGTTGTGCAAGCTCTTAGAGATGATTTTTTGCCAACGGATGAGGAAGTTAATGAAGTGCTTTTGCGCTCTTGGTATGAACAAAATTCTGCTCAATTTAATCTGCCTGAAACGCGCAAAGTACAATTGCTCATTGGTAAAGTTAAGCCAGTAAAGCCTGAGGAGGATAACCCAGAGAGTGAAGATTTGCTCAGTGAAGATACAAAAGCTCTTATCTCTGAGAAGGTTACACCAGAACAGTGGCAGGAACTCTTTACGCGCTATACTCAATTTTACAATGCGGTATTACAAAAGCAGCCTTTGTTAGAACAAGCTCAGGAGGCAGAAATTGAGGTATTAGAGATTGCTGGCGTTAATCAGGAAAATCCACCTGAGTTGTTTGCCCAAGATCAAGCACTGCTCAACTTAGCCTTAAATGCAAACCCTAATCCTGAGCGCATTGCTGAACCTTTGCAGGAGGAAAGCAAAGGGCGTATTGTTTCTTTGCGTGTGTTAGAAGTCACACCGCCCCAAGCGCGTCCTTTAGAAGAAGTGCGCGAGCGTGCTGTGGCTGCATGGAAAAAGGTTATTGCAGAGCAAAATATGAGAGAAACTCTCAAAGATGCAGCAGCAGCAATGGAGACCTACTGGCAGGAGCAAGGCAAGCTCGATGGATTTGAGCTTGCCGATGAGCGCTTAAATTTAAGTGCTGTTCGCTACTATGGTGGACAATTTCCGAGTATGCGTGAGCGAAGCTTAGATTTTGCTAGTCGCATGGAGCCTGTTGGTAAGACAACAGATTTAGTTGCTCTAGAGCCAGTAATGGATAGTCAAACAAATGCAACTAGCCCCAGTCAGGGTTTTGCATTTATCACAGCAAGGCGCTTAAGCCAAGAGAATCTAGATAGCATGACACCATTAAGCGCTGAGCAGAGAAGTGCGCCTATGAAAGAAGTAGTCCTTACCGAGTGGCTGATTCATGCGCGCAGTGAGCATGAGGTGCGCTGGCCAAAAATTAGGGTGCGCTAAAGTAGGCTTTCACGAGGGCTTTCTTGCCTAGATAAACTATGGCAGAGTCTTCTTGGATTAAAATTCGTGCCGCTAGTGAGCACAATTTACGCTCACTTTCTTGTCAGTTGCCTGTGGGCAAGATGACAGTGATTACGGGTGTTTCTGGTTGTGGCAAATCGAGCCTTGCCTTTCACACGCTCTACGCTCAAGCACAACGCTATTTTGTAGAAAGCCTCTCCGCTCAAGCGAGACAATTTTTAGAGCAATTGCCGGAGCCTGAGGTTGAGGCGATTGAAGGCTTGCGCCCTGCTATCGCCCTAGAGCAGCAACGAGGGCGCCAAAACCCGAGGGCAACAGTGGCAAGCATTACAGAAATTGAACATTTCTTGCGTGTTTTATGGGCGACTTGTGGAGATGGCTATGACCCAAATACGGGTGAAAAACTAGAGATTTGGACAGCTGCATCCATACTCAATTTTTTACTACAACATCATGAAGAGGCGCGGGCGCTCATTCTTGCGCCGATTAAGCTCAAGAATGGGATAGGGGCAGAGGCAATGCTGCGCGAGTTAAGCTCAGCAGGTTTTGTGCGGTTGCGCGTTGATGGGCAGACTTTTGAAATAGAAGATGCAGACTGTGAGCCAGCTTTAGAAAAAGCTAAAGAAGCACAAGTTGTGGTGGATCGGCTTGTGCTGCGCGATCGCGGGCGGGAGCGATTGGCAGATTCTTTAGAAATTGCCATAGGACGAGGAATTGTTGAAGTGCGCGTTGCTGTGCAACAAAAAGCAGATGATTCTTGGCAAGAACTCAGCTTTCCAACTGTTCCGACAAATCCTTTGACTGGTTTTCGCGCAGAGAAGCTCTCACCTGCGCACTTTTCTGCAAGAAGCAGGCGTGGTGCTTGTGGGACATGCCAAGGTTTGGGCTATTTATTGCAAGCAGATGCAGAGATGATTGTTGCCGATAAGCAGCGCTCGATTGCTCAAGGAGCATTAAAAACTTGGTGGACATCCAAAAAACGATTACGAGCAACTCGCTTGAGCAAGTTGCGTGAGATAATCGAGAGTTTCGTTGCGCAATTAGCAGCAATTGGAGCAGAGCAGAAGGGCGCAATGCTCAATAGTGAACAACTCTGGGATAGCCCGTGGGTTGAGTTACCGCTTTGGTTACAGCAGCTCATCCTTGAAGGAGAGCCGTGGCTAGAAAGCCATCAAGCACATGAAGTTCTAAGTCCAAATGAACGAGAAACTCTGGCAAAAGTACTGACAAATGCGCGCTGGGAGGGACTGCTTTTAGAAGCAGAGCGCGTGTATCAAGAAGCAAAAAGTCAGCTCACACGCCAATTAGCAAAGCGTAGCTTAAGCCCAAAAGAGTGTCCTGCGTGCCAGGGCAAACGCCTCAATCCAAGTTCATTAGCTGTAGGGTTGCGAGGTAAAATTGAACATCCCTTCACCCAGAAAACCGGCCAGAATCATGTTGCTAGGCAATTTGGATTTGCAGATTTTTTGAGTCTGAGCATTGAACAGGCAGTGCAAGTTTTGGAATCCTGGCAACCTGAAGTGCGCGATCAAGCCTACGCAAAAGCCTTGCTTAAAGAGCTCAAGGCACGGTTAGGATTTTTAGCGCAAGTAGGCTTAGACTATTTACAATTAGACCGGGCAGCCCACACGCTCTCTGGCGGAGAAGAGCAGCGCCTGCGCTTAGCAACTCAGTTAGGTGGTCCGCTCACTGGAGTTTTGTATGTTTTAGATGAGCCAACCATTGGGCTACATCCAGCGGACACCCAGCGTCTGTTAAATTCACTACAAGCTTTGGTCAAGCGTGGCAATACGGTTGTGGTTGTTGAGCATGATAGTGCATTTTGGCAAGCAGCAGATTGGTTAATTGAACTAGGTCCTGGCCCAGGCGCACAGGGAGGAGAGTTAATTTATCAAGGAAAACCAGAGCAGCTACGCGATGCTGAGTTATCTCTGTCTAGCCCCACGAGAAAGGCGCTAGAAGCCCAAGAGCAAGGCGGGTATCCTCTTGATAAAATTAGGCAAAGCGAAGAAGAACTTATAAGTAAGCCAGAGCTAAAGATTATTCGCCCCAGAGCGTATAATTTGCGCTGTGAGAGCGTGTCTTTTCCGCTTGGATGTTTAGTTGCGTTAACTGGTCCGAGTGGTTCAGGAAAATCGAGTTTCATTGGAGAGATTCTCTACCCTGCTTTGGCGCGCTCTTATCACCGTAGCACTCAAAAGCCATTAGAACATAAGAGTATTGAGGGCATGGAGTATTTAGACCGTGTAGTTATGGTGGATCAAAGCAGTCTTAGCGGAAGCAAGCGTAGCAATGCGCTTACCTATTGCAAAGCATTTGAGCCCATTCGCAAACTCTTTGCACAATTGCCCTTGAGCCGTCAGAGAGGGTATCAGGCAACACGCTTTTCTTTTAATCGCCCCGGCGGGCGATGCGAGGTATGCGAAGGCATGGGTTCTCAAGTTGTGGATATGCAACTTCTTGCACCAGTGGAAGTGCCGTGCGATGCCTGCCAAGGGCAGCGCTACAATCCGCCTACGCTTGAGGTGCGCTTTAAAGGCAAGCATATGGCAGAGATTTTAGACATGGATGTGGATCAAGCCATGGCATTTTTTGCCCAAATCCCAGAAATCACTCGCAGGCTGGAACCGTTGCAGAAAGTAGGGTTAGGCTATCTAAAACTTGGGCAAAGTAGTGAGAGCATTTCAGGTGGAGAGGCGCAGAGATTGCGATTAGCTGCAGAATTGGCTTTGCCCAAACAAGCCCGAACACTCTATTTATTAGATGAACCAAGTACGGGCTTACACCCAGAGGATATTCAAGTGCTGCTCAAGGCTTTGCGTGCTTTAATTGAGAAAGGGCACAGTGTTTTGGTTATTGAGCATCAAGTAGATGTAATTCGAGCGGCAGATTGGGTAATTGATCTAGGGCCAGGTGGTGGGAAGAGTGGGGGAGAAGTGATTTTTTCTGGGACACCAGAGAAGTTAAAAAAGAGTAAAAGTATCCTTTCGAGTTATTTGTAGTCTTTTTGGATACAGTGTAGTTGTTTTATTATCTGTTGATTTGAATTGGCAGTAAGCTCTCTTACTTATTAAGCTTACCGCATATTTACATTGAGCAAAAGCGGTTGGGTAGGAAGTTGATCGCGTTTGTGAATGGTTAATATCCAATCACCTGCTGGAAGAGACGCTTGATTTTGTTTTGCCCGCACAAGAATTTGCTCACGAGAGCCTTCTTGTTCTGAGAGAAGTTTGATGCGCTTTTCACCGTTGAGCTCAGGACCTAAAAGAGATAAATCAAGGTCTGAGAGATTGCCCCATAAATCAATTTCTAGAGTTTTTTTACCCTCTGGCACTTGGATGCGTACTTGGGTTGGTCCTGGGGGGGCTCCTGCTGGAATGGCAAGATTTACCATGGCACTTTGTTGGATGCTCATAAACCATGGCGTGGCTTGTTTGCCTTCATCCTTCTTGTTTGCTTTCAGTGCCTCATGAGAAATAACTCCCTTGGGCAATTGCGGCATTTTTTTTAAGCCATCATCGGCAAGAAGGTTTAATCGGATGGATAAATTCAGATTTTCCCCTCCTGTTTGTGAGTGAAATACATATAAAAAATAATCAGTATTGCGCAATGCAGGGACTGTATTGCGGCGCAGCTCAAGTCGTTCAGCACTGGTTGGTCCAGCGCTGTAGAAAAGGGCATCCTCTGGAGTTTGCATGGGCTTGTCTGCAACAAGGAGCAAATCTGCATCCCCCTCTGCTCCTGTAAGCTCAACGACTAGTGAACTATGCCGATCATGAGGGGTAATTTGATAGACGGTAAAGGGAACATCTCCGGGTGCTTTGGCAGGTAAAATTGCTTTCAAAGAGCTTTTGACTACTTCAGCAGGTTTTATCCCCTCAGATTCTTGGGAAAACGCTAAGGGAAGCCAAGCGCAAGAAATGAGCAAAAAAAGAGGAAGTGTTTTCATGGGTATAATATGTGAATATGAATAGAACTAGAATGGTAATTTGTTATTTTAATTCAAGTAAAGCCTCTTCGGGCAATTCAATTAAGTAAATGCCTGAAGAATACAAATGCCGTTTATTATCATATCTTTGTTGCCAAAGAATTTCCTGTTTTTTTAGCAGTGTATAAAAACGCTTCTGGCGCAATTTTTTCTCATTTAGTTGGTCGTCGTCTTTGTTTAAATTCTTCATTTTGCGCTCAGTGCCCTGCCTGGTAAGAACGATGTGCGTGATGCCTGCCTCACGCATATCCTTGGCTTTAATTTTTGCTGGGTCACCGCCTAAAAAACGAGTTGTTTGCGGATAAAGTGGTTTCGCTTCCCGAAGGCGTTTTTGGTCTAGATTAGGCATTCTGCCATAATTATCTAATAAAATTACTGCGTCCTTGGGTAGATTTTGTCCAATCCACTGCGCTAATTCCATGCGGTGATTTGTTGTAACTCCTCTGTAATGTCGACCGGAACGCCGAACTTGATCCCGTGTGTAATAGAGTAAAAGCAGCAGCATAACACCACTTGCTACGCGCAATTGCCAAGAACTTTTTTCTCTAAATTGCCGCCAAACAAAGCTTGCCACCCAGCAAAAGCCACAAGCCAAGACATAAGTAGCTAAGGATCTTGGGGAAACCTGATAGCGATTTGAATAAAAATTTGAAAACATAATCACCACCGGAAACAACACAGTTAGGGTAAGTAAGCATACTTCAGCAATACTGATTGCTCGCTTATTTTTGTTCGTCCTTTTTGCTTCATTCTGTTGTATGGAAAACCATCCATGTTTCCATTTTACCCAATTTGGTAGCAAAATAGCACCAATGCCTAGGACAAAAAACAAATATCCAAAATGCTTATCTCCGCCCAAACGGCTCCAGAATTTGCGAAAGCCATCAGGATTAATCCAAGGAAGATCTTCTTCCACACCCTTCTTTGTTTCTGTCATGTGCTCAAATTCATCCTCAAATGCCTCCATAGTTTGCTCAAGGTTAAGCCACGCAGGAGCTAAAAATAACAAACAGCCTGCTAGCAAGGCAACAAGCCAGAATGCAAAATCAACAGCGCGTTTTCCCTCCCGAGGCAGCAGAAACAAAGCAGCAAGAGAAAAGGGCAAGACTAGCACTCCTACATACTTAGTAGAAAGGGCAAAAGCAGTAGCTAAGCCTAGTATGGCAGCACTCCAAACACTGCGCTTATCCTCCCGCCACGCCACAGCAAGGGCAAAGAGGGCAAAGCCCGCAAATAGCAAAGGCTCCTCCTTGGCTACACGCACATGGTATTGAAAAAACCCCAAGCAAAGGATTAACCCCAAACTCACCAATGCAACCCAAATACCACGGCGCACCATGGCTAACATGGCTAATGCCGTCATCCCCACAGCACCAAAAAATGCCACCACTTCTCTTGCCCAGAAAACACCATCCCCATAGGAGTTGAGCGTTCCTGTCCAAGTGCCTAACAAATGCGCCAACCAAACCATCATGGGGGGATGATTGAGGCGATATTCGCCCTCCCAAACTTGCTGCCCCTTGAGCGGTTCATCAAATCCTTGATACCAAAATGCGGTATGCAAGCCAATGCGCACGGCAATCCAGCTCAAGATAAAGAAAGCAATGGAAAGGAACAAGGCACTCCGCCATGGAAGTGGTTGATGCTCAAAGCTAAGCTTAGGAGAAAACAACGGCATCTTGTTTTATGGCATAAAAGTGCCATTCATGCACAAAATAATTTAGGGCATTACTAAGTACCTGCTTTTCGCCTACAAAGTAGCAATTTTTTTCTCATGCGAGACGAAGGTAATCTTTGCTATCTAAGTGATACCAAGGATTACTTGCAACGAAGCTGGAGGAAAAAAGGCAAGTTGGAGGCAAAATGAGGCTCTTAGAGATGACCTTTACTCAAAACTCACCCGAGGATCTACTGCTGCCACGCACATATCTGAGATAATATTTCCCAAAAGCACCAGCAAGGCAGTAACTGCAGTAACCCCCATGACCACAAAATAATCTCTCTCCTGCAAAGCGCGAAAGCTCAGCAGTCCAAAGCCATTGATGTCAAAAATCTTTTCAACCAAATAATTTCCTGCCACAAATACACCCAAAATACCGCCAAAATTTGTGGCAACAGGAATCAAGGCATTGCGCAGCGCATGCCCGACTACAGCGCGTCGGTAGCTCACTCCCTTAGCAACAGCGGTACGAATATAATCATAACCTAACTGATCTAAAAGGCTATTTTTAACTAACATGGTCAGCATAGCAAAACTTCCCACCACATAACACACCAGGGGCAAAAAGGCATGATGGATAATATCCAGCACTTGCTCAAACCAATTCATTTGTTCAAAATCCACACTAGTTAAGCCATGATAGGGGAACCATTGCATGCGCGCCCCTGCCCAAACAACCAGAAGTGCGCCCAGCGCATATCCCGGAATTGCATAGCCAGAAAATACCAAGACAGAAGAGAGTGAATCTAAGCTACTGCCATGTTTTAATGCCTTAAAGACACCCAGCGGCAAGCAAATCAAATAGGTAAGAAAAATGGAAGAAATTCCAAAGAGTAGCGAGATAGGAAGGGTGCGCACCATCATATCCCACACAGGAATATTGTACTTACTTGAGCGACCAAAGTCCCCCTGAAACAAGCCCGAAAAGCGGCGCTCAAAGACCACTGCACGATACGGAGTGTTTTCAGGAGTTTCCAAAGAGTTTGGCGCATCAAGCCCTTTGCGCCAGCGGTTGCCAAGTTCTTGAGGGGACTCAATGCGCACTTGCCAATGTTTGGGTAAGGGCTCACCCGTATCAGCAAACACTACTTGGGTTAATTGTCCTTTTCTGTGACGAATCTTTGCCATGCGCGCTGTGCCAAACACCGCAATTTGCGTTTCTGTTTGTCCCACCCCAAAAGTGGCACTAGTGCGCTTCATCTCTCTTGGCCAGAGCCCCAGCCATGCTGCATATCCCTCTAGCATGCCCTTATCCATTTGATAGCGCTCCTGCATGAGTGCCATTTGCACAGGGGAAATAGCAAAAGCCTCAGACTGCTGACTGCTTTCATTTTGCCCACTATTTACTCCTTGTGCCTGCTTGATTTCCGCTGCCAAGGGATTGCCAGGAGCTTTGCTCAAAATGGCATACACCATAAAAGTAATCCCCATAAAAGTGATGGGGACTAGGAGTAAACGACGAACAAAGTAAGCAGTCATGGCAAGCGTTAATTAGCAGCAACACCTATTGCCTTATAGTAAACCACGGCGCTTGAGGTCAAACAAGTTTGTTTCCGTACTTTGGGTGACTAAGTCTATGGTAAAGCGCACAAGCGATGCCTCCCAAATGTCTTCAATGCCCGTAAGAACAGCTAAAAGCGGATTATCTTCCTCATTCGCTTCTTTGAGAACTTGCTCCTGGACGAGCGCAAGTGGCTCATGAATTTCTATGCTCTCTACCTCGCTGCGGCGTAAATGCCATCCGTATTGAATGAGTTTCATCCATTCTTTTTGGTTTTGAAGGAATGAGCGAAAATCCTGCGCCTGCTCACCAAAGCCTTCCAGCGAAAAGTCCTTAAACTCATCCGAGGTAATAATTTTGGGCTTTTGCGCCTCAATGCGTCCACTGCGGATGGTTACGGGTACAGCTCCATCCATGGGTTCACTTAAGACCTTAAATTCAAAGACGGTATTGCCGAAGGTGTCTATACGGCGCAGTGGCTCACGCAAAACCTGAGTATGTTCAAGAGCAAAGCGAAAGTCCTCTTCACGAAAGGGATTGGACATGAAATCGTAAGAGAATTGAGGGAAGGGGGAAATTCCTAAAAAAACTTAAGGGCAATCAACAAAAAAGGCGACTGACGAAATTCGCCAGACGCCCAAGATTTAAGGGCACCTCTAAGAACCTCATTTTGCCTTCAACTTGCCCTTTTTTCCTCCAGCTTCGTTGCAAGCAAATCCTTGGTATCACTTGGATAGCAAGGATTGCTCCCGCCTAACTGAAGAAAAAATTGCTGCCTTGTAGGCGAAAAGCAGGTACTGAGAGATGCCCTTAAGAAAATCTCTAAGCAGGAAAAAGCTTAGTCTTTGTTGGTGTGCTCTTCAATGTAGCTAACTACTTCAGAGACGGACAGGAGTTTTTCTGCATCTTCGTCAGGAACTTCGATGTCAAACTCTTCTTCAAAGGCCATAACCATTTCCACCACATCAAGAGAATCTGCACTGAGATCTTCAATGAATTTGGCTTCAGAGGTTACTTGCTCTTCGTTAACGCCAAGCTCCTTGACGATGATGTCGCGTACGCGATCTTCTACGGATTTAGACATAAGTTAAGTAGGGTTAGCTAGATAAAAGCTTGTTAGATTGATAAGCGGATTTTGCTCTCCTTGCAAGAACTATTCTTTTTTCAGGTATCTCTTGTGAGCTCTTATGGGTTTCAATTTGGCATTTTGGTTACCTTTGCAGATTGCATTAGTAAAGAATTGCTGTTTTGATACTCAAAAGTAAGCGTATAAGTAATGACCGTCTCAAGGAGAGGGTGCTAAAATGCAACAAGCTAACAAAACTGTCAAGAAAAGCTGTGTAAATAATCTGGGTTAAACCTCAAGCTAGCTTCTTAGAGATGCCCTATAAGCTACTTGCTGGGAATTTGGGATTATTTTCATCGTTTAAGCTCTTGCCAGAGGGGAACTTGGATGGCTTCCATTTGCGCTTTTTCTTCTGGGCTTGTGTCTGTATAGCCGTGTAAATGCACTAAGCCATGAATGCCATAGAGTAGGACTTCTGCTTCTGTGCTAGAGGCAATTTCTTGTGCTACGCGCTGGGCAGTATCCACACTAATGAGGATTTCTCCATGGTGAAAGGTGATGACATCCGTGGGCGTGGGATCATTAAGAAAATCTTGGTGCACTTGAGTGATTTGCTCATCATCTAAAAGTACAAAGCTAATTTGTTCCAAGTTCTTTAACTCACTACCTAAGTCACCTGAATGATGCTCTAGCACTCGGGTAAGCGCCTGTTGCCAAGATGAGAGCAAAAAAGATTCATTTAGGGGGAACTCTTGATGATTAATGAGCTCAATAGGTACATTGGCTAAGTCCATGTCGGAAATGCTTGGGTTCTATTTGAGGGGTTTTTCGTTCCTTGTTGCGCTAGCTAGAGGCGCTTTATCTGGTCTGCGCGTATGGGCTTGCTCAAGGGTTTTTGGATTGCGCCCGCCCCAACTATTGGCTTCAGCGGCAACCACCTCAACTAATTGCTCTTCTTCATTATCTAAGCTTTCGCCCGGATAGCTTACTCGGTGGTGGTTAATTGTGCGCAACCGCTCACAAAAACTATCGCGAACTTGGCGCAATTCACTCATGGTAAGACCGCATTCATCCAGCTGTCCATCACTTAGGCGGTTGGTGAAAATATCCCCCACGAGCTGCTCTAATTTATGCGGCGTGGGCTTGTCCAGACTTCTAGAAGCACTCTCAATGGAGTCCGCTAGGCTAATAATCGCACTCTCTGCTGAGCGCGGTCTGGGGCCGGGGTAGCGAAAGGACTCTGCGGAAACTCTGGGTACATCGTCCTCATTGCGTTTGCCCTCTTTTACTTCTGCTAAAGCCGCTTTTTGTTGTTGCAGAGAGCGGTGGTAAAAATAGCTGACTAGACTCGTGCCGTGATGCTCTTTAATCACATCAATGATGTCTTGGTTGAGGTGATTCTTAAGTGCCAAGCTTACCCCATCTTTGACATGAGAGAGGATAACTAAGGCAGACATAGTCGGGGTGAGTTCATCATGGGGGTTTTCTTCTCCTTGGTTTTCGATGAAATAATTGGGTTTTTCTAGCTTGCCAATGTCATGAAAATACGCGCATACTCGGCAACGCGTGGCATCTGCTCCCACAGCTTCTGCCGCTGCCTCGGCTAGCGTGGCAACTTGCAAGGAGTGATGGTAGGTGCCTGGAGCTTCTAGCGATAACCTGCGAAGAAGAGGGTGGTTTAGATCCGTTAATTCTAACCAAGTAGGGGCAGAGGTGAGGCGAAAGAGCCCCTCAAAGACTGGGAGCAAAAACATAACCGCAAGGGTAGTAGCAATCCCCGCAGCCAGCGCGAGCGCACTTTGGGTGGAAGCCCAAGGCCAGAGCCAGCTAAATTGCCAAAGTTCCTTGGATAGTGGCAGGCTTAAGTTGCCAAAAACCCAAGCGCAAACTAAGTGAATGAGACTAATATAAATGCCAGTGCGAATGAGAAAACGCCGATTGCGCAGTTCACTTGCCAAGAGCACAGAGCCAAAGCCTACCAAACAAGCACTTGCAGAAACAGCCCAAGGGTTTATCCCATCTAAAATTAACGCCTGCCAAAAGGCGGAGAGTAAGGTAACCACCGAGCCAACACGCTCTCCTGCTAATAA
>JAOXNJ010100924.1:0-11706 GCA_028566655.1 Metis holothuriae
CAATGCCGCAGGCATCTAGCTTTAAGAAATCAAAGCCCCATTCTTCAAAGAAAATTTGAATGTCGCTCTCGATGTAGTCATACATGCCCACCTGCATTTCCTTGATGCTGCCCTTGGGCAAGTTGGGGTGGTCATACTGACCAGACTGCATGCAGATATTGCGCCCAATGTCCGAGTACATTCCCGCTTTGAAGCCCAGTGAGTGAAGCTTTTCCACGAAGGGCTTGAAGTCGGTGAAGTTGGGGTCATCGGTGACGGTGCTGGGAAAAAGGTCTCCTCGGGCAACTAAGCGACCTGAATCTTGATCGCGCTTGAGCCACCAGCCTGCGTCTAGATTAATGTAGCTATAGCCTGCTTTTAAGAGTCCGTTTTCTTTGATTGCTTGGGCATTGTTGAGCATTTTTTCTTCGCTCAAGAGCCCTTTTTTGAGCCCATCGCCAAAGGCATACCAAGTATTCCATCCCATCGGTGGGGTTTGCCCTTGGCCGCTAGTGTAGCCTTCCCATTCACCCTTTGCCTCCAAGTTGAATGCGACGCGACTTTCTTCCCCTTCGCAACTCCATGCGCTGGGAAGTGAACTAGCGAGGGCGAGTGAGGCGAAAAGAAGAATTCGTGACATATTTTGTAATAAGGTTATTTTAGAAAACTTGGCTTATGGGTATCTCTAAGAACCTAGCTTGAGGCTATAACGCCGCAATTTTTTTCTCTGACAAGGAAATGAAAATCCGTGCTATCCAAGAGATACCAAGGGTTTTCAAAGACGAAGTCAGAGAGAAAAAGGGCAAGTTGTAGTCCAAGAAAGGCTCTTAGAGGTGCCCTTATGCTCTTGGCGTACTAATTAATCTCTATTATTTTCTATTGCAAAACTCAATGAATAAACAGTTTACTTAGCTGTTACAGGTTCAAGTTGGAGTTTTAGTACGGGCACTAAATCTTTGCGCCTGTGCTCAGGAACGGTGATTTCTTTTATCCCTTTAGAAAAAGGCATTAACATGCCGCCAAGGCTCACCCCTGTGAGACGGTTTGTGTCTATTTCTGGAAGCGTAATTACGCCATCTTCTGGAACAGAGAAAAGGTGGAGGTAGAGAATTTGGCTGCCATCTTCGCCGTCCTTGCGAGTGACGCGACCATCAAAGGGCAGTTCAGTAAAGGGGCTTGCTTTGGTTCCATAAATGGCTTCGCTATTTACATCCATCCATTTGCCCATGCCTTGCAATTTTTCTGCAACCACTTCTGGCACATGACCCGTGCGGTCAGGTCCAACATTGAGCAGCAGGTTACCACCTTTGCTGACAATATCGACAAGCAGTTTAACAAGTTCCTCTACACTCTTGTTTTTTTGGTCATGGTAACTAAAGCCAAAGCTCTCATTCACGGTGTGACAAACTTCAAAGAGACGACCCTCTACCCCTGTGGCAGGAACGGTTTTTTCTGGAGTGAAAAAGTCTCCCTTAGGGTTTTCGATATCGTGCCAGAAACGGTTGTTGATTAAAATATCTGGCTGATGCTTGCGGGCATGTTTGAGGATTTCTTCTGTTCCCCAAGTAGCTCCACCCTGTTTGGGGTAAGTAAAATCTACCCAGAGGACGGCAACATCTCCGTAATTTTCCATGAGCTCACGGAAGTGCGTGCGCATGTAGTCCATGTAAATTTCTTGGTCAAACTCACCTTTGGGCGCTTTTTCCTTGCTTGAGGGGCTGTGCGGGTGCGCCCAGTCAATTAAGGAGAAATAGAAGCCAGGCTTAATGTCTTCTGCGCGCATGGCTTCTGCAAATTCAGCAGTCAAGTCACGCCCTTCAGGGGAAATGTTGGTGCCTCCTGTGTATTCATTGTTGAGGCTGTAGGGATGCTTGGAATTAAATAGAGTATAGCCTTCGTGGTGTTTAGTGGTCAAAACGGAGTATTTCATCCCTGCTTGCTTGGCAAGCTTTGCCCATTCTTGAGCTACCCCTTCATCAGGAACAAATAGAGGGCGCAATTCTTCGCCGTACTCTTTGACGGGAACTTTTGCCCAAGTTTGAATCCACTCTGAGTAGTGCTGCTTGTATTTGTTTTCAGGCTTCACTACAGGAGGCCAGTACCCGCCAGAACCTGCGTAGAGTCCCCAGTGAATGAACAGCCCAAAACGCGCCTCTTCAAACCAAGCGCTGCGCTCTGCATGATCTTCTGCCCATTGAGTCAAGCCCGCATAGGGAGATTCTTGGTCACCAGGGATAGGGACTTTGTTAGCATCTGCCAACTCTCCCTCTTTGCGAGTGTGCGCTAGTGGATCTGCCTCAGTTACCGTGTGAGCGGTGGGATTTTCTGCATCTTCAATGATGGGGGCTTCCTCTGCTTGACCTTGATTTATCATGCCAACACCCAAGGTGAAAAGCAGGCTGGATGCAAGAGTGCATTGAAAAAGATGGGTAAAAGAGTACTTCTTGAGCATAAAACTAAATAATTTACTCTTTTTCTAACGCAGCAAAAACTACTTTTCTTGCGATTTTTTTTTGCTAATTTTAAATAAATGCCAAAACTTGCCCTTCTTCAATCCTCGGGTTTTACCTGCCCAGAGCGCGCCTTAGCAAGACAAATCGAGCTAATAAAGCAAGCTGCAAACACAGGTGCGCAAATTGTCGTCACTCAAGAACTGTGCCTAAGCGAGTATTTTTGCACCCACCAAGATCCCGCCCTCTTTCACTTAGCTGTGGCAATTCCCGGAGAAGAAACGCAAGCCTTTGCCCAAGTAGCAGCAGAGCTAGACATTGTGTTGGTTATTAGCTTATTTGAGCGCAGAGGGGCTGGATTGTTCCACAATACCGCCGTAGTCTTTGATGGGAAGCGTGGGATGCTAGGGAGTTACCGCAAAGCACATATTCCTCAAGATCCTGGCTTTGAGGAGAAGTTCTATTTTACTCCTGGGGATAGTGGCTGGCCGGTGTGGAAAACGCGCTTTGGGAACATTGGCGTGCTCATTTGCTGGGATCAATGGTTTCCTGAAGCTGCGCGTTTGATGGCATTAGGTGGGGCGGATTTGCTTGTGTACCCTACGGCAATTGGCTGGTTAGCAGAGGAAAAACAAGCATTGGGCAAATCGCAACACACAGCTTGGGAAACCGTCCAGCGTGGACATGCGGTTGCAAACGGATGCACTCTTGCGGCAGTGAATCGCGTTGGCGTAGAGGGGAATACGGAGTTTTGGGGACAAAGCTTTGTGAGCAATGCCTATGGTGAGGTGGTGGCGCGTGCTTCTGTTTCTGAGGAGGAAATTCTCTCTGTGGAGTTGGATTGGGCAGCACAGGAAGAGGTGCGCAGAATTTGGCCCTTTTTCCGTGATAGGCGCGTGGATGCGTACCAAGGTCTAGCAAAGCGTTGGCTGGACTAGCATAAGCGCAGTTGAGCGGCAAAGGCGCCATCAACTCCGTCTTGCCATGGGGTGAGCTGCTGCTGCTTAATGAGCCTTAGCTGGGGATGCGCTTGAAGGAATGCCTCAATTGCTTGTGCATTTTCCTGCTTGTCAATGGAGCAGGTAGACCAGATTAGGCGACCTTGGGGGTGGAGTGCTTTGAGGGCGTTTTGGGCAATATCTAATTGAAGCTGCTTAAGCGAATCAAAATCCTTGACTTGAATGCGCCAGCGAGCATCAACACGCCGACGCAGCACTCCTGTATTTGAGCAGGGTAAATCAAGGAGGACGGCATCAAATTTACCTTGCCATAATGCTGGACAAGGCGTGGTCCAATCATGGAGGGCAGTTTCTGTTGACTGAGAAGTAAGCCCTAGGCGCTCTAGATTTTCTTGCAAGCGCTTGAGACGGCGCTCACTCGGATCTGTGGCGAGAATTTGGGGCAAGCCACCGTGGCGCTCATAGGCAAGAGCAGCTAACTGAAAGCTTTTGCCACCGGGAGCGGCACAAGCATCAAGAATGCGCTCTTTGGGATGAGGGTTAAGGAGCGTGGGCGCAAGCGAAGTTGATGGGTCTGTGGCATAAAGGCTACCATTGGCTAAGGCTTCTTTGGGCAGAGAAGAAAACTGATAAAATTCTGCCCACTGAGGAAGGGCTGTTGCCTCTTCTTTTGCCTCTTCTTCTGGGGTGTAGGGTTTGAGCGGATTACGCCGTGCGGTAAGCGGTGCTGGAGAATTATTCCAGCTTAAGAGTGGCTTGAGCGCCTCTGGCGGGAATTGGCTTTGCCAGCGTTTCACTAGCCAATTGGGGTGGGAGTGCGCGATCGCGGGTGGCAGGTTACTTGGCTGCCCTAAAAGTACTTGTTTTTGGCGCAGGGCTTGGCGTAAAATGGCATTGACGAAGCCGCGCTGGGGTTTGGGCGCGAGGGCGACGGTTTCATTTACTGCAGCATGTTCGGCAAGTTCTAGAATGAGGACTTGGAGTAAGCCTAATTCAATTAAATAGGCAATTTTGGGCTTAGGAGATTTCTTCCATAGTTGAGATGCCCAATGGCGCAGTAGGCGTTGGTGGCGAAGCCAGCCGTAAAAAAGGCTTTGGAGCAGCGCACTATCTGGGGCGGACAAATGGCGTCTGTGGCGCTCTAAAATGGCATCCGCTAAGTGCTCTTGCTTATGCCACTGCTCAATTGCACTCAGGGCAAGTGCGCGGGCATTGCCTGAGGAAGGAAATTGAGCGTTGTTGGTGTGCGGCTTAGTCATGAGGCGTGTGGCAAGACTAGATGGCTTGCTAGAAAAGGGAGCATTTAAATGAACCTAGCTGGCGTTCTCAAAGCAGCAATTTTTTTCTAGCCTATTTGAGCATCTAGACATAAGTTAAGAGCAAGATGACTTTGGAAATTAATGGCGAGCAAAAGGTTTTTTCTCAAGAGCGGCTTTCCTTGAGTGAACTCATTGATGATCTCAACCTTACTGGGCAGCCCCTACTCGTTGAGCTCAATGGAGAGGCATTGCATCCACAGGCTCAACGCTCCTTGGAACTTGCAGAGGGAGACCGACTTGAACTGTTGCGCATGGTGGCTGGCGGATAGAACACCAAAAAAGTTCATTGAGTGATTTTCCTAAAATTTCCTAACAAATCAAGCATTCTTAGAGCGTATTCATGGCGTTTATTCCTCCTGAGGTAGTAGAGCAAATTTTTGCTTCGACTGATATTTTGCGGCTCATTGGGGAAAAGGTTGAGCTCAAGCGCGTGGGAAGCCGCTATCGTGGCTTGTGCCCTTTTCACAACGAGAAAACGCCCAGCTTTTATGTGGATCCAGAGCGCCAGCGTTACCATTGTTTTGGCTGTGGCGCGGATGGCTCTGCGGCGGGTTGGCTCATCGAATATGAAAATCGTTCCTATCCAGAAGCCTTGCAAATTCTAGCACAAATGGCGAACATTCCCCTTCAGCTTGAAGAGGAAACCCCCAAAGAGCGCGCGGCGCGTGCAGGCAGAGAATCCGCCCTTGGGGCGCTTGCTGCAGCTAGTGCTTATTTTAGCAAATTACTCTGGGAGAGTGACCAAGCAGCTCACGCACGCGAGTACTTACAATCGCGCGCACTTGATCCAGAAACAGCTAGTGACTGGGGTTTTGGCTATGCTCCTGAACAATCGAAAGAGTTTCTTGCTTGGGCAAAATCTCAGCGTTTAAGCGGGCGATCCTTGGTGGATTCTGGGCTGGCAAGTCTGCGCGATGAAGAACGCCCGCAAGCTGGACTTTATGCACGCTTTCGTAATCGCTTGATGTTTCCCATTCGCGATGATCAAGGAAAAGTTGTTGGTTTTTCGGGACGAATTTTGGAGGCAGATGCAAAAGCAGCTAAGTATATCAACACTCCAGAAACACCCTACTTTAAAAAAGGCAATTTGCTGTTTGGACTTGACCGTGCTCGCCGTCCTATATTGCAGAAAAAACGGGTAATCCTCTGCGAAGGACAGTTGGATTGCATTGCCATGCACCAAGCAGGTTTTTCTGAAAGCCTTGCCCCCATGGGTACGGCAACTACGCCTGATCACGCCCGCAAGTTGGCGCGTTTGGGTCAAGAGGTTATCTTACTCTTTGACGGAGATAAAGCAGGTCAGGCTGCCGCTTTGCGTAGTGCACAAATTCTCTTGCCAGAGAGCTTGCCCATTCGGGTTGCCACTTTACCTGAGGGTGAAGACCCAGATAGTTTTTTAAAGCAACAGGGAGCGCAGCCATTAGAAGAACTCCTCTTACAAGCAGTAGATTATTTTTCTTTTTTACTAGAGCATTGCTCCGCCGAGAATAAACTCAGTGATACACAAGGGCGGCAGCAATTTGTTGAGCAAATGGTTGAATCTTTGCAATTAGTGCCTGATGCCATTGTTCTGGATGCGCTCATATTACAAACTGCTGCTCGTTTAGGCGTACCAGATGGGGAAATTCGCCAACGCGTGGAACAGGCGCGTCGGCGCAATCAAGGGCGTAAAATGGTTACTAGTTCTTCCAATCAAGGCGGCTCGCCTCCAGCTGCTAATCCTCATGAAAATGGGCAAGAAGTAACCCAAAGAGAAAGGCAAATCCCCTTGCCAAATTCTCCTCTAAATGAGCATCTCTGTTTACTTTTGCTCCTTGCCCATTCTCGCCCCATTTTGCTAGAAAAGAAACAAGCACTGCTTGAGTGGCTGCAAAAGCTCGGAGGCTCTCCCTTGGCTGAGCATTTACTAGAAATCACAGTGGATCCAAGTCAAAGCTCTAGTTTAAATAGTGCTCTGGATAGTCTTCCAAAACAGGCTAAACTTTGGGCAGGGACGCAGTTACAACAATCTCCAAGCGCACAAGCCAACGAAGAACAGCAGCGCCAATTTGCGCTTGAAGTGCTCTATGGCATAGAGCTCAAAAGTCTCAAACGCCAACTACAGAGCCTGATTAGCCAAATGAAAGTTAGCTCAGGACTTAATGCACAAGACTTAGCTGAGCTGCAGAGAAACATTCAAGAATTAAGGAAGCAGATTCACCAACTTGAGCAACGCTCTGCTTAGAGATGCCCTCGAGATACACTTGAGATGTGTATCCAAATACCAAGAAACTTCTGTTATGCTAAAATATTACTTAAAAATAATAAAATAGCTTTACTAAGGCTGAAATGAGGCGATTGTAGGGACAAGATGCTTGTTTAGGTGTACTGTTTACAGCTAAATATTATACCACTTAACGACTTTAATTAGTAAAATTAACGCAGAATATTTTCTTCCTATCGAGGAAGGTGCAACTCAAGAGTATCCAAGCGATATTTAAGAGCTGCAACTGACGAAGAGAGGGAGTAAAGAGACAAGTTAATTTACTAATTTAAGTTGTTCATTGGTATTACCCCTCTACTTTCATTTTTCTCGCGATTAAGCGTGCCACAAACGATGATCCGTTCAGACACAAGCTCAGAACCTAAAAACCCATCTTCTTTAGATTCTCTGGAGGGAAGGAATAATGGAACTTTAGTAGAGAACAAAGAAATCATTAGTTTGCGCTCTCAAGAAAAACTAAGAGAGTTAATTCACCTAGCACATGAGAAAGGTTATTTAAGCATTGATAATGTTTATCAGGCTTTTGAGGATGAGGAGCTTGATGTAGAAGAAATGGATGACATCATTTCCCGCTTGCAGGAAATGAAGCTGCGCATCGTTGAGGATGAAGAGCTGGAAATCGCTTCTGCTGCTAGGCGCAAAGAGAAGCAAAAAAGCAAATCACCCGAGCAAAATTCATATACCGCGCCTCCCGCAAATAAGGCTGAAAAAGAAGAGGAAGATGATTTAGAGCAAATCGGCTTACTTTCTGGACAAGATGCAGTACAGCTCTATTTCCGCAAAATGGGCGATCAACCCGTTTTCACCAATGAGCGAGAAGCCGAAGTCGCTCAAGAAATCAGTGATGCTCACCTAAAAGCCTATCATTTACTGTTAAATTTTGGTTATAGCTCAGCTCAACACTTGCGCCTTGGCAAGCGCCTAACAAGAGGAAGAAAGCGCTACTTGGAGCGGTTTGTTGAAGACGGACAATCCACAAATACAGAATTGTATGTTCAAGAGTTGCCAAAAATTAATGAACAAGTGCAAGAGGCGCTGGAAGAGGCAGATCGGCTCCATGCTCGCCTGATTTTAGCACGCAAAAAAGCAACAAAAGTAAGCATTGATGAGCAATCTGTGGCAGAAGATGCTCAACGCTTAGAAGAACTGCGTTTAAAACTTCATGGTCTTTGCCAGCGCTATACTTTTCGGCAAAGCGTGGTTGATGGCTTCATTGAGCATGGTCGCAAATTACAACAGGAGTTAATCCTTGCCCAGGAAGCAGGGGATGAAGAAAAAATACAGAAAATAGAGCGCGAAACTTGGCTTACTCCCCAAGAGTTCATCAATACACAAAATAAAATTAATGCTTACTTTCAAGTTTGCCAAGATTGCAAACAAGAAATGGTGGAAGCGAACTTGCGCTTAGTTATTTCCATTGCCAAAAAATACACAAATCGTGGACTAGCGTTTTTAGACATTATTCAAGAAGGCAATGTTGGCTTAATTCGTGCCGTTGAAAAATTTGAAAGTAGGCGTGGATATAAGTTTTCTACCTATGCAACTTGGTGGATTCGACAAGCGATTAGCCGAGCAATTGCAGATCAGGCGCGCACAATTCGCATCCCTGTGCACATGATTGACACCATCAATAAACTCATGCGTGTAGAAAAGCAGCTGGTGCAGGAGCTAGGGCGCGTCCCCTCCGCTCATGAAATTGCCCAAGAGCTACATATGCCTGTAGAGCGCGTGCGTGGCATTATGGGCATGGCACAACAAACCATTTCCCTCCAATCCACAGTTGGTGATGATTCCGACACTGAGATTTCCCAGTTCATTGAAGATAAAACTGCGGTAAATCCCTTTGAGCTAACAGGAACGAATATTCTCAAAGATCAAATTCGTGAGGTTTTAGATAGCCTTACCCAACGAGAAAGAGAGGTATTAGAACAACGCTTTGGCTTGGTAGATGGCGTTGTGCGCACACTTGAGGAAGTGGGTGATAAGTTTCAGGTAACTCGTGAGCGCGTGCGCCAGATTGAGGCGAAGGCACTCAGAAAAATGCGTCACCCTACTCGCTTGCGCAAATTAGAGGGTTTTATTGAAACGCGTTCATGAGGTGTGTGAAACAGAAGACGGCAAATTTCAGATTTTAGGACACATCTAGAGAATAATTGGGCTCAACAAAAAACACCAAGAGCAAATGTTTCTTACCATCTTAAGACACGCCAAGGCAGCAGATCATGCTGAGTACTCTCACGATGAAGAGCGCCCTTTGGTGAGCAAAGGACTTGCTCAATTGGAGCGAGTAGGAAATCTATGTCGAGAGCAGCAAATTGCTCCTCAGCTTGTCTTAAGTAGCCCTGTGTTGCGCGCCAAACAGACAGCCCATGCGATGACGCGCTTGGGCAATTGGCCTAGCCCTATTCTCGAAACTTGGCTAAGCTGCGGGATGAATCCAGAGGAAGGGCTAGAGCAACTGCGTGCTTATGAGCAATTTGAGCAAGTAGCTCTTGTTGGGCATGAGCCAGACTTATCTTCTCTTGTTGCCCTCATTCTTGGCTGTAGTTTACCAGCATTTCGCTTGCGCAAAGCATGTCTAGTGGGCATTGATTTACCCAGCATCCGCCCAGGAGGAGGCGTGCTAGAATTTTTTATCCCCTGCAGGCTTATGCCAAAGCTTGAGAAAGATGGCTAATGATTGGTGCAATTACAAGCACCCTAGTGTCCTAGTGCCCTAGCGACCAAGGCATTACTCAAGGTATCCGCAAAGTCTGACCTTGGCGGATCATGGTACCACTTAAACCATTGGCGCTTTGTAACTCTGCAACACTTACGCCATACATGCGAGAAATGGCATACAAAGTTTGCTTGTGCTGGACTTTGTGTATTTTTCCGCTTGAGCTACTAGAGCTACGAGCAGGAGCTTTGCCAGGAACCTTAATAGTGCGCCCCGCAATGATGGTAGAGCCACTCATGTTATTCGCTCGCATAATGGCAGAAACAGAAGTGCCGTAGCGCCTAGCAATGTTGGTGAGGGTATCTCCGCGCTGAACTCGGTAGCTGTTATACTTAACACTAGGCTTAGGCGGAGGAGGGGGCGGCGCACTATAAGTTGAGGAACTAGTGCTACTAGAAGAAGGAGGCGTAGGCGTAGAGTAATCCGTATTATCGACTACACTTACAGAACCAGCTTCATCACCATAAGTCTGAGAAGGCGTGGGATTGCTGGCAATTGTGGTGCTGCCCTGACCATAATTGGGCACGGGAACACTATCTTGGGTGCTTGAGGAACTTCCCTGTGTGCCAATGTAATTGCCAGCAGCATCATAAGGAAAATCAGCCATGCCAAAGCCTGTAGCGCTATCTGCACTTGCTTGAGAACTTCCCCCACCCTTTTTTGTGCAGGAAGGAAGAACTAAGAGACCAGGCAAGAGCAATGCGCAGCGTAACGAAATGAAGTTGGGGAGAAATGCTTTCATAGCTAGGCATAGTTTACGCAATTTAGTTAATGATTACAAACTATTTTTTGTAAAAAAGTTATTCTTGGGTGCTTGCTGCTCGCTTGAGGCGTTCATTTAAGGAAACACCCAAGCCCCGATCAGGCAATTTTTCCACTAAAATGCGATCAAGCCCTGCTTCATCCAAGCTACGCAAACAATGGTAAAAGCGTACCATTGCCTCTGGCAGCTTTGCGGCTCCCGGGCTGAGCATTTCTACGCGCTCAATCGTTCCGCGCTCTTGCCAAGGGGCATCATCCGCTAAACAGAGCAAGCCTACACGCTCTGCTTCTCGTGGCTGCCAATCTTGAGCGCAATCCAGCAATTCCAAGGGAGTTTGGGGAGCGTAATGACGGGCAAATTGCCCAGGTGCTTGGGCAGCTTCTGCTAGTTTTTTGGCAGCAAAGCGTTGTTTGACCTTCACCACTACGCGCAGGTCCTCTCTAGTTAAGGGACCAGGGCGAAGAATTTCTGCTATAAACTTTCCACCCTCTTTTTCAGGAGCAAACACCTCCACAATCGTACTTTCAATGCCATAGGAGCAAGCCCCCCCATCCAAAATAAAGGGAATTTCTCCCCCAAGCTCTTGCTCAACTGCGCGCGCTGTGGTGGGAGAAATGCTAGCAAAGCGGTTGGCACTTGGCGCTGCCAAAGGGCTACCTAGGGCTTTTAACACACCACGAAAGATAGGAGCCTCAGGCATTCTTACTGCAACTGTGGGCAAACCAGCAGTAATTAGTTCAGAGAGGTCTGGATGTTTAGGTAAAATTAAAGTGAGCGGACCAGGCCAAAAGCGCTTCACAAGAAGCTCCACACCCTCAGCAATATCGTCTGGAATGAGGGCAACTTCCTCTAATTGAGCGCGGTTGGCAAGATGAACAATGAGCGGATCTGTTTTAGGACGGCCTTTGACCGTAAAAATTTTCTCCAAAGCTTGCTCCTGCTTCACATCCGCCGCCAAGCCATACACAGTTTCTGCTGGCAAAGCAATAACCCCACCCTCACGCAGCGTATCAACTGGGCGTGTTAGTAAGTTCTTCCAACTAGCACTGGTATCAATTGAGATAATTTCTGTTTCCATGAAAATTGAGAACAAGGTACCCATAAGGGCATCTCTAAGAACCTAGCTTAAGGTTTCAACGCAGCAATTTTTTTCTCTGGCAAGGCAATGACTTTTTCACGCCATCCTTGAGATACCGAGGATTGTCATCAACGAAGCCAGAGGAAAAAAGGGCAAGTTGAAGCCCATGGGAGGTT
>JAOXNJ010101035.1:0-22122 GCA_028566655.1 Metis holothuriae
GCACCCACACGGCTCACTTGCCTTTATGGCAAGGATCATACTATATACATGTCCACAACAAAAAAATGAACTCATATAAATAAAAGTCATTGTTTCCACTACTACATACACAACTCATATAGGTACTGTAAAGTACTCTTATGGTGGTTTTATAGCAATGGTCGTAAAAAAGACTGAGGGGAAGAAAGAGATTCCAACTTGTTTCACTCAGATCAATTCTCCTTATACGAGTACATACTATATTACTTCATTACATTACATATATTACTTATTACATTATATTACTATTCACCTTCATTAATACTGCTTTTAGTAGTACACAGTAGTAAAAAGTACTAAATTCCAACCTAATTACTAGGTACTCCTTATTTACAACTGCAACCATAATCAAGGAATCACAGAACAAAATAGGAGTAGAATACTCATTATTTATGAGTTTTTTTAGGAATATTTAGGAATTATTTAGGATTTATTTAGGAATTATTTGGGAATTATTTATTAGAAAGTAAAGTAAAAGGAAAAAACGATTTTGTCTTAATACGATTTGTAAGTAGTAAGTAGTAAAGAATGTTGCTTGTTGTGCACTTTTTTAATGGTCTTGCCAGAAAAGTAAGAAAAGTTCTTTGGAGAGGAATAATAAAGGTAGTTAAGTAGTATGTAGAACAGTTGTATAAGAATTGAGTATTCTATTAGCTCTGCCTCTGAATGTTATAGAGTCTCATTTCCGTCCGCTTCTCAGTGCAATGCGGCAGCTGGAAATGAACTTCTGACATGAAAACGCGACTCACTGGTCAAACCACTCCACCATCACTTATGTCGTTACTAATTACTTTGATTTAAGACCAACTTTATTATTCAATAAAGGAATAATAAAGTTGCTCTTTAATTGCTTTCTAATTGGGCGCATAAAGAACCTATTTAGAGTTGGTTTCTTTACCCATCTTATCTTTTCTTTAGGAATGATTGATGAATAAGATTAAAAATTTGGTAAAATGAATAAATAGTAAAAGGCAAAATTTGGACAATCAATATATGAAAATTTTGGATAAATCAGAGCTTTATTCTAGACATTTTTTACTGTTAACTGAAAATAAAAGGTTGTTTTATTTTCTCAGAAATAAAAGCATCAACCCAGCATTCCTTATTGATGGTCAGCTTTTGATCAATCTCACCTAAAATTCCTAAAAACTCATTAAAAAACGTTACTTTTTCGACATTTCCCAACAAATCTTTCATTAATGCCATTACATAAAACCTTAAAACAGAACCATTTCACTTACATTTTTTTCCAAATATCCTCGTATTATTCTTATTCCTTCCTCCAGCCCCTCTATTCTTCCATTTCTATCTCAATTCTCAAGGACAGTAAATAAGTTCTTTTCTTGCTTTCACAATTGGCGTTTGATTATTGGGCGATTTTTGGAGCAGTTCTCTTGACGCTCGTCGAAGCTCGACTGTCTTTCAACGACAGCCGCGATCGCTCTCCACGCTCTCGCACCCGGCTAGAAAATTCACCAGCAGTAACAGTAGCAGGATTAGTAGCAGTAGTAGCAGTAGTAGTAGGAACAGTAGCAGTAGTAGCAGTAGTAGCAGTAGAAGTAGTAAAGTAGAAGAAAAAGAGAGGTTGTAAAGTAGTAGAAAAGGAGAAGTAGTAGAAGTAGTAGAAAAGGAGAAGTAGGAGTAGACGTTATTCACAACGTAAAGAGCAAAAGTATCAGACACTTCTGACAAAAGACTAAAGCTCCCAGTAATAAAGGTTTATTAGTAAAAACATGCCATATGTATAGAGAGAGAGGTTTGGTCTGCGTCTCCAGGACGACCTTCTAGTCAGCTATTCGATCTATGTAGCTAAAGAAACTCCACTTCCACAGTAAACACGAAATATAACATTTTATATGTAATGACAATGTACTAAACGAAGTAAATAAATGTGTTATGTGCACTTGTTACAACTATTGAGAATGGCTGTCAATACATGTTGGATGCGTCCCTCGATCGGAAGAGCAGCAGCAAAAGTGGCTATCCAAAAAAAAGGGCCCATTCCGACCATCTGGACCGGTTACGTAATCGGAACAGAACCAACATTTCTAACTATTATTACTTATGTATCTACTGTACAACACTTTTATTACTGATGTGAATAAAAGGCTTTTTTAGGGGAAGATCGTTTGGATGGGTGTCGCAATGTGTGTGACCCTCAGCCACTGGGAGATGATGACTTCCAAATGACAATATGAGAGCAAATGCATTTTTAGCTCATTTTTGGAATATTTGGCTCATAATCAAATATATTTTATGGCATTTTTGGAATATCTTTTATTTAAGGAGTTACACATTTTTAGTTAATGTGGGTTTCTGATATGTGGCTGATGCTCAAGTGGGGGTGCATAATTATTGTCTGGCTTGGGAATGACGGCTAGAAAAGCCTTTCTATCACACTTTAGTTAGGTAAAAGCCAAAAGATAAACATATTACTGTATCAGTTCTTACATTATGATTTTCTTCAGAGTCATCCCTAATTTTAATACTGTTTATAAATAATTGCTGTTTCTTTACTCTGCACAATTCACTGAATATGCACTACATATTATTAATATGTTGCTTAATTGCTTAATTGACTCTAATAAAGAGTAGAAGCAAGGGTGTAAAGAGTTTCATTAAGCAGTTGAAAAGCCATAAATTAACTTAGAAAAGCACAATTTGGACTCTGCTAACTTAAGTCTTAAGAGCTCAAAAGCCAATGGGAACAAGGTGGAATTGGTTGCCCATTAATTCTCTCTTACCTTACAATACTCACTATTTAGGGAACATATGTAAGTAGTAGTGGTATGTACTTGTTTCTATTGGAGTAAAGTAACCTAAGTAAAGAAGGGTTATTACAGAGGTTTTGGGGGCAATTGGTGAGACAACTAAAAGCAATTGTTGTCGCAGTTGCAGGTGACAGGAGTTTGTTGTGTATGGTTGCTTCCAAATTGGAGTCTGGAAGCAAAGCACCTACATAGAGAGTTATTGCCCGGCAATGAGCAAGCGACACGTGCTTCACCTCTGTACACTTACTTTGTACATACTGGTATAACAATACTTTGCTTTCTGCTAACGAAATGTGCATTTCATATATAGTAAAATACCAGTAGAAAGTAGAGAAAAAGTGTCTTATTACTGCCAAAATTTTAAAAATTCTATGAAAATGAGGCTATGTAAATAGTAAATACTGTGAAAAAAAGGCAATGTGGATGATATTACTGCTCATTAGGAGTAGAAGAAAGCATTAAAAGGCTTAAAAATCTTGTGTTCTGTCAAGGCTCGTTGTTGAAAAGATGATGTGAGAGTTTGCAGTGTGAGTCAGGGTTGCCACGACAACGAGTCAGGGTTGACACACTTAGGTTCTTGCTAGAGTCTCTGCTGTCAGCTTGACGAGCTGATAAGAACTCTCTTCAGCTCCTTAATGGCCACTTTATTAGCTCCACTGAAGATAGTATAATACCAAAATGTTACTGTACTGACTAAAAACATAGTTACTGCTGCTTCAAATAGAGTGAAAAGAAAAGACAATTCTTCTGCAATTTTGTACCAAAAAAGGTGCAAGTGCAATGTTACTAACTTGAGATTTGAGATTTTAGTGCAAGTCTGGCTTGACTTGCATTCATTAGTCTTTCTTGGAAGACAGCTAAAAAAAGGAATTTTTAGCTCTCCTTAGTGGCAAAAAAGCAGGAGACAAGAAGAAGGAGAGTAAAAATTCAATTTTAGAAAAAAAATCCTGCTAAAGTTTCTAGCATTAATTGAAATTTGAGAAAGGTTTTGGATCTAGTTAACTCAAATTGATGAATTAACATCATTGGAAAGGAGGAAGGACAGAGAGAAGAGAGTTCCACTAATGAATGACAAAGGAGGCAGGGAAGACTTTGCAAGGAGGAGTGTGAGAAGATATTGGATGAGGCAATTTGGAGGCCAATTATGGGGCAGGACTCCTTTGGGCAAAGTCCTTTTGCACACTTATGGAAATGAAGCAGTACATAGAATGCGGTTGTTGAAAAAAGGGATTCAATGAAGTTCATTAGAGTGGCTTTTAGTGAGATATACGTACATAATTGCCAGGGCAAAAACTTTTGCCTCCCAAGCCCCATTCGTTAGCTGCTAACGAGACTCCTGAGGGCCGCATTGCCATCGATGGATGAGCAGAACATAATAATGCATGCCAAAACTAATGGAAAGGCTCCTTTTAAAAATGATACACATTTCATACACATTTCATCGACTCATTATGTAGCAAAACAAAGAGCACTGTACTTCACATCATTGCTAAATAGGGAGTCAAAAGTTAAAAATAGTCAAAAGGAGTCAAAGGTTGAAGGTAGAGGTTATAGGAAGTCAATAGTCATAGCAGTAGTAGTATAGTAGTAATAAGAAGCAATGAAGTCATTTGTAGTAAGTAGTAGTAGTAAGTAGAAGTAGCAAATGCTAATGAGACAGAGTAGAAGTACAGTTTCATATAACACTAAGTGTTGTCTGTGATCCTCTCCATTACAAATGTGTTGTAGAACATTAGATAGTACTGACTGTTCTCAATACGAATGTGGTAACAAGGGGAGTGGGCTTTAGACTCGGCGAGCGTGAAATTGGGCAGCTCGGACTGACTACATATGGTGATGTCAGGCTGACCAGAGTGACAGTCGGACAAATCGAGAGAGCCAACATTTTCCACAATCTCCTGTACATGAACCTCATGAGGATTGGGCTGGAAATAAAAGACTTTTTGGGGTTGGGGCCCATGAATGAACAGCCAGGGTTCTCATCAGCGCTAATGGCAGGGATACCCCAAAGTTGGCACTGCAAAACGAACTGGCACCAAAAACCCTAAGCTCACTTCCATTAAAAGTACTATACAAGAATACAGCTAATACTGTATATATTTGTAATGGTGTGGAAGTCTATCTCGGTAAATTTCCACAATTCCTCCTTCATGTCCACCCCAAGGTTAACTTCTCTCACTGCCCCTTGGACAAACTTACAAGCTAGGATCACAACTTCACCTACTAGTATATAGGAAATCAACAAAATTATGTATTAATATAGACGCAATTTAATACTTTTACAGACATTTTGCACAAATTGTAAGGCATACAAATTTCTTCTTCACTCACAATTGCCCCATTTTAACCCCATTTTCTGCTGAGCAATTTTTTTAAGGAAGGAGTAAAGAACTTAAAAAGGTCATTTTGAAAGCCAAATTTGTCCTTCTTCGTTGTAAAAACATCATTGTCATGGCAAGACGACTAAAAAGTTGAGATTGTGTATTGTGAGTAATAGTTGTGGGCCTCCCCAGGATATGGGTGTGCGGCAACACGATCTTGTCCAGGGATCACGACCAGGCCACACACATGAATAATTCACCAGACAACAACGAAAACACGTGCTTCCCCTCTTCATCCACTACATGTATTGTACTAAATTTCTTACTAGTGTTGCTTTTTCTTGTGCTAACTCTTTTTGGCCTTATTTTGGGCTAAAAAAATGTGTTCATAATGCAACAATGGGTCATTTGTACTGGTACAACTGTTGGTATTGACACATTTGCAAGGTTGATATCGGAATATCAGCATTATTGCCTTACTTACATGTATTGTTCCCATTTGTTTCAAGGCTGAAAAATGTGATTTAAGCCACAAAATGAGTGGAGAAAACTGAAAGTTTTAGACGGGGAGACAATGAAATTGAAGAAACCTTTTCCGAGTGTAGCAAGACTTTTCATAAGCTTCTTTGGAACAAAACGAAATTAAGAAGCTCGGACACCATTACTATAGTGTTACCCTAAATCATTTCCAAATGATTTCGTTGAAAAAAGATTACAATTAAACAAAATTTGCATTACAAAGAACAATATACAAGTGAACATTGAAGACATCGACATTCTTCTCTCTGTCAAACCTCCAAGTCGAGAGCGCGTCAGCTGACGCTCGGTCAGCTGTCGCGACAGCTGAAGGCGCGACAGCTGACGCCCGCCTGCGCCCAGGCAGTTGCAGTCTTGCAGGGAGGCACGGTCGGCTCTCGGCAACCACTGTTGGTCCTGAATTTGCACATCATCTATTAATTTATGCTCAAATTGTGTATCAATGCAAGTTTGATCGAATAGCTCTAAGTTTTTGTGAATCAATCGATGAAGAAGTCGTCGAACCCCATTCTGAGGGTGGCGACGCACGCGGCAGGACCGCAGACACAGAGCAGTGGAGAAGAAGTAATCAATTGCACCAATAATAACGTTCCTATTCTCATTTCATTGCAATCACTTAGTCAATTTGTGTTGTGATTGCTTGATTGATTGGTCGTGTTCTAGCCGGATTCGCCGGATTGCCTGGAGGCGTCGGGCGAGGGCGGCGCCGTGGCCGGCTCCAGCGACGTCGGCGTGCATAGAGTCACCGCTCAGATCAAGGATATGATGAAGAAGGTTGTTAATAGTAATTAGGACATCCATTCGTCAACGCTGGTATTGTAATTGATTGGTTGATTGATTGGTTGATTTGTTTAGGAGAAGAAGAACAGCGTGAGCAGCGTCGGCGTGGACTCCGGGGCGGATTCGAACAAGAAGGTGACCGTGGAGATCGACGGCAAGAAGAAGAGGACCGGCGGTCAAAGCAGCCGCAGAGCCAATGCCACCACCACAATAGTAATTGACAGTCGTGATATTACTCGTCTTATTTTAGGCTGTTTTTCTTCACTTTTTACGCTTTCTGTGATAGGATTTATCGCGTGAGTTCTCCAAGTGCAAGGAAGAGAACAAGACGCGCTTGGACCTGTCCAAGTCCAACATCTCGCAGGTTCCGGCCTCGATCAGAGAGTTGACGCAGCTCACCGAGCTCTACCTCTACTCCAATCGACTGGCTTCCTTGCCCAATGAAATCGGGAGTCTTACCAGGCAATGCGTAGAATCCATAACTTTCAAACATTTCGTAACCATCGAAATTACCTTCTATCTTATGAATTTTTGTTCTAAAAGCTCAATTAATGCGTTTATAGTCTGACGACGTTGAGTCTCTCGGAGAACGTGTTGACACTTCTTCCAGACAGCCTTAGCAACTTGAAACGTCTGCGTGTACTCGATCTCAGACACAACCGGTTCAGAGAGGTATTTACTTATTTTTGCATTAAGTTTTCGGTCATGTTTAAATTAATGGGAATTGTTGCCTTGCCACAGGTCCCTCAAGTGGTGTACACGCTATCAGAGCTTACTACGCTATACTTGCGGTTCAATCGCATCCGTCAAGTTGGTGACGAGCTCGGTCAGCTCACGAAGATTACAAATCTCAGTCTCAGAGAAAACAGCATAACGTAAATAACTTGAGCAACATTTTGCCACTAATCGTAAAGTAAATGGATTAATTTCGGTTTGAATACAATATTTCCTTTTGCAGATCGTTGCCTGATTCTATCGGCCAGCTGACGCGTCTAGTGACGTTTGACGTCTCTTACAATCAACTTCACAGCATTCCTAAAACTATTGGCCAATGTAGTCAGCTGAGCACGCTGGACCTCCAACACAACAAGGTGTTATGAGCTTAAGTTATTTGCAAAGTTTTTTAAATTATTGAAACCTAGTCACGTGTAATAGTTTCTTTCTTGGCAACGAAGGTCACAACTTTACCAGAGAGCGTTGGTGAATTGCGACAACTTACTCGGATCGGTTTGCGCTACAACTGTCTGTCTTCCAACTCGATCCCTTCGTCGTTAGCAAACTGCAAGGCTTTGGAGCATTTCAACGTCGAGAATAACAGCATCAGCAGCCTGCCAGACGGATTGCTGAGCGCACTGGAGAACCTCTACCAGATCTCTTTGTCACGCAACCAATTCCACAGTTTTCCTGTCGGAGGCGCTGCACAATTCATCAACACAGTTGTGAGTTCTAGCATGATTTCTTGCATTTCTTATGGCGGAAGTAGTTTTTGATTTAATAAATTAAATGTATATTTTTCTAATTTTTCTTTTTGCAGGTGTTGAACATGGAGCACAACTTTTGTGATCGCATTCCTTACGGCATTTTCTCAAGGGCAAAACACCTTCAAAAGCTTAACATGAAGGAGAACCTTCTAACGTCTTTGCCTATGGGTAATTCGCATTTTTTCAGTTTCATTTCCATTATATGCAAAGATTCGGTGTTTGGTGCATTTTCTTTCTTCCAACGGTAAAAAGAGAATGAAATTTGCGTTTTCTTAATAGACATTGGCACATGGCATTCTGTGGTAGAACTGAACTTCGGTACCAACCAGATTGACAAAATTCCTGATGATATTGCGAGGCTCACCAATCTCGAGGCAAATATTCTATTCTTTAAGCTAGTTGTGTACTGCCTTCATGCTATTTGTGTTTGAAATAAGTCATAATTAGCGTATATTTTTCATTTCAGGTTTTGGTCTTATCTAATAATGCTTTGAAGCGACTGCCTAGTAATATTGGACAGTTGCAAAAGCTTCGAATTCTTGAGCTTGAAGAAAACAAGCTTGAGTCGTTGCCAAACGAAATTGGCAGACTGAAAGAGTTGCAGAGATTAGTGCTTCAGTCGAACAACCTTACGCAACTACCGCGTGCCATTGGGTAATGTCAAAATATCTCCAGTTATTGCCATTTTTTCAACAACGTTAATACTCTCCGTTTCTCCCTGTATTAGGCAATTATCAAAACTTGAGTACTTGTCAGCGGGTGAGAACTACCTGAGCAGCATTCCTGAAGAAATTGGCTCTTTGGAAAGTCTCGAGGCCCTTTACATCAACGACAACCTTAATTTGAACAGTCTGCCCTTCGAACTGGCTCTTTGCTCGAAGCTGGAGATCATGTCCATCGACATGTGCCCTCTTGCCCAGTTGCCGGCTGAAATCGTTGCGGGGGGACCGAGTTTGGTCATTCAGGTGATGAGTTAGCACGGATAAGAAAATGAATTAAGTGTTCTCATTTGTTTCTCTTTTTTGCAGTTTTTGAAAATGCAAGGGCCCTACCGTGCGATGTAAGGGAGAGAGTACCTTACATATCATCTGCGAGCTGATACACTCCAAAGTCGATCGCTAAATCAATCCTTTACCGGTATTGGTTTATTTGTGAAACTGCAAGCACAAAGCGAAAAGAGGGGAGAACGCAGCCAACAACCAAGCACAATTTACCTTCAGTGGAAAGATGGTTTGAGAAATTGTTTCTACCTGCTTGTCATTATGAAAAAGCTTATCCACATTTACCCATGAAGCACCTTCCTTACGCGACCACTCCATTCCTCATCAACCCCTCAATCAACGAACCCAAATAGTGTCTGTACCTACTTGTTAAGCATGAAAGTGAGCATCCAAGTGTTGATCCTAATTGTCAAGCGACCACAATGTGTGAGTCAAGCCATTCCCTTCCCACCCAAGAGAAGAGACCCCGAGTACTTAACAGGTGTGTTCGTCCCTTCCGATGTGGTCGACGCTCACCTTTTCCCCTATCTACTACGGCTAGTATCTAGTAGCATTTGCACTTCAAAGTGGGGTGGGTGTAAAGATTGATTAGGCAGAGAGGATTTAATCAATTTACCCATCAATGTACGTGTATCTCTGTCAAGCCATCATGGAAATGCTTAAATTAGGGCAATTACAATACGCTGTTTTCAGTGCTGACCTCGGGAATGTTATGAAGTGTTCCTAGCAAATTTATTCAACTCGACCTGGACTATAGGGTCAAACATTTAGATCGGGGCTCTAATACCGAACCTTCAAAATGGACACTAGTAAGGGAGAAATGTGTGTGGTGAAATGAGTCAAACCTTTATCAAATGTTCATGTCAAGCATTCCTTATGCGAATCACGTTGCTATGTGTATCCTGAGAGGCATATAGGAGTATCTACAAAAGATTGAACATAGCAGCAAGCATCGAGCCCGTGCCAATAAATCCGAAGCATTGCAGGTAAAAACTACATAGTACATATGTACTACATAAGAGCATCGTCAACGACGTACGACTGAAAAAAAAGCAAAGCGAGTACGTGAGTATTATAATCTGAAATTATGAATTGCAACGTAAACAAGTATAATAATATGTTGTCAGTAAGAGTAAATAAGTTTATTTCTCATTGGCATTGGTCCCTATGTACATACAGCTATTGAACTGTGAGAGCACTGGCTGGCCCCCTGCCAAATCCTGCCTCACTTCACAGAATTAACCTGCTGTATTGGGATGAAATGAAATGTGAGCATAAAGAATCATCTTTTCTTTAGATGTAGGGCCTCGACAAGCAAGCAAGCTTGGTTGGCACATGTGCATGGCTTGATTCTCTCTACCTTGGCACCAAGGCCAGCCACAAAGAGCTGGCAGCTGCCACTGGCTCTCCTCCAGAAGGAAGAGCATTAAGTCCACGCAGGCGCAGAGCAGGAGAGAGGGACCAACACTCATCACTCCTCCACAACAACATCCCATTCCTCTTCAAGTCGTGAAACGACGACAAGGAGGGCCACGTCAACGAGGAGTTCGAGCACAACACCGACGTCCATCTGACGATGGCGGCGTCGGACGCCGACGCCGTCAGCAAGAGGGAGGACGGCGCCAAGAGGGAGAACAGATTCAGAGTCAAAAAGTGAGTTCAAAAAAGAATTATTGAAAACTTAATAATTAGTGCGAATTTTGGAAAAAATTAAAATGCTTTTAGCTCATTCCTTATTCATTGTTTTGGACCCCAATTTCCTAGACAATTAGCAACAATACTACAAATGTGCAGGGCCAGAAGGTACGGCAGCTGCGAGTGCACAAGTGTTTGAACATAATCTTGTGGCACCGGCCGTAAAATTTCTTCTTTTAATGCATCTTCGAATCGAAATATAGGTACGTATTAGGAAGTCAAATTTATGTTGTTCTACTATAAAATAGTCTTTTATATTGAACCATAGAGTTTGAGGTAGCAAATATTTAACAGTACAATATCGCATTGGTTCGTTGGTCGATGACGCCGCAATTCGTACCTGCTAATTCCCCTCGAAGTTCTGGAGAAAAGAAGAAAAAAAGGGCAGATTATGTTATAACGTGATAAAAGGGAGTTCAAACAATTTGGACTGGACTAATGTCAGCTGGGATCGATGACAAAATCAATGTCGGATCTCGCTTCATTGTGAGCCTTTTATTAAAAATTCATGTTTGTGAAGTGTCGATTTGGATTGCAGGGCGTTCGAGGATCCTGGGCAGTCGCAGGTGCCGAAGTTGACGCTCAAGACCAGCTTGGCCATCCGCCTCGAGGACATCATGGAGGTCAAGGTCCCCAAGCGCAGACTGGTGGACTCCGTGGCCCCCTCGATCACCGTCAAGCGCCGCAAGAGCAATCGCCACAACAACAACAATGAAGTCAGTAATGAAATGATCAGAGACGCTTTCTGCTGGGTCTGTCACAAGTGCGTCAAGATCAATCCCATGGCAGTCATCAGAGAGTGCGACGTCTGTCCAAGAGTCTTCCACGCCAAATGTGCCAATAATATCAGGTGATTTTCACCTAAATCAACTCACTTTTTAATCACTTTTTGATCCATTTTAATCACTTCTTGATTAATGTTCTTCATTGATTGCATGAATTTTGATTGATTGGACAGTAATAACGAGAGCCAGGGTCCAAGTTGGAGGTGTCCCGAATGCAGTCGTATAGAGGCCGCGGAGAATTCGGAGACGAGATCGAGGTCCATGCTGAGCAATGTTGAGCAGTTGAACACGTTGTTGCAATATGCGTTGGAGAGAATGAAGTCGATCAAGGACATCGAGCCGTTCCTGAGACCCGTGGACAGCCAGAGCTTCCCCACCTACCGCGACTTCATCGTGAACCCCATGGACCTGGGCAGCATGGAGAGCAACGTCAGGAAGAGGATCTACGGCTGCACCGAGGCCGTCTTGGCCGACGTGGGATGGATCCTCCACAACTGCGTCGTCTTCAACTCCAATGCAGCCAAACTAACCTCTATTGCCAGGTAATTTATCAAAATGTCATAAAAGTATATTTTATGTGTATTATTTTGTAATATATGCTTCAATTCTGTTATTGTTAAAGGACGTTGGTCAAGGTTTGTCGCCACGAGATGCAGGAGATCGAGAACTGCCCGGAGTGTTATCTCAACGCGCACGTCGACCAAGACAACTGGTTTGTCTCGGTCTGCGTGAGTCCAATGAAAATCTCGTCTAAACAAAAATTATAGATCGCAATCCAATCTACAACTTTTATTTAGTGAACTTTTTCGTTTTGTTTTTGAACTTTTAGCGTATACCTCATCTGTTGGTGTGGGCCAAGTTGAAGGGCTTCCCCTTCTGGCCGGGCAAGGTGATGCGCGTGCAGGCGGAGAGCGCCGACGTGCGCTTCTTCGGCGCGCACGACCGCGCGTGGGTAGCGCTGAAGGACGTCTTCCTCTTCTCCAAGGAGCCGCCCAACAACACCGCCAACGCCAAGAGCAAGAGGTTCAAGGCCAGCGGCATCGAGGACTGCTTCGGCGAGGTCGACCTCTTCATCGACAACTGCAGGAGGCAGCTCGGCGCCTTCAACTACGCGCCCAACCGCACTCACCTCGACCCCACCAGGGAAGAGGAACAGATCAAAATGCTTTATCCCGAGGTAATGTGTTCAAAAATTAAATGAAAATTAACAAAACACTTGATAAATTATCAAAATTTTGATATTTTTAGAGAAATTAATTATTTTTTTTGTCTTTAGTGTGTGTTACCGTTCGAGTTGTCGCGGCCAATTTGCGATGAGAGCACCAAGATTGGCCAGATCAAACGTGGCAACAGCGACAAAAGCAATAATAAAGATGATAATTCCAAGTGCAAGGATGATAAGAATAATTTGGAAAAGAGTGCAAATAATGAAATTACCTCCGATAATGAGAAAGTTAGTGACAAAAATGAGGACAATGAGCAAAACATCTGTTCCAACAATAACAATAATATCATCAATGATACGACTATCGAAAGTATTAATGTGCCTATTGACGCCAGTAAAGAAGAAGTTGTTGTGTCGGAAAGAAATCACGAATTATGTGAGGAAGAAGATATCAAAATGGAAGAAAGCAATAATCTCGAAGAAAACAAGAATGTTGATAACGTAGATGAACCCTTAACTTCAAATTCTGATGTAATTAAGAAGAATATTGCAAAGAATCAAAACCCAGAAAACGAAGAAGTAAACACTGAAGAAACTGGTTACGAAAATGAGGAAATATGTCAAGACAATGAAAAAGAGAGTAATGAAGAGCACAACCATGATCAGAGACATGGTGAAAGCAATGAAGAAGAGAGTCAGAACAACGGGGATGATAATGGTACGAATGAAGATAATAATGCTAATGAAGACGACAACGATGATGATGTGGATGACAACAACATCGACGACAACGATGATAACGAGAACAACGACAACAACGGCGACAAGGAAGACGACAAGGACAAGAAGAACAACGACGACCAGGAGGACGGAGACAAGAAGAATGGCGACGAGAATAAAGACGAGAATGAAGAGGACGAGGAGAACGAGGAAGAAGTAGAGGAGAAGGACGAGTCGGAGACAAATTTGACAGAGGAAACAGAGACTTCAAAAAAGCCAAAAGAATCGGAAAAAGACCAAAATAACGATCCAGAATCAAAAGAAGAAGAAGAAGAAGAATTAACCCTGGAAAATGTTGATGAAGAAGAACCACAAGAGCGTCAATCAATGAGTCCTCCTTGCGAAGTGTCCAGCACAACGATCATAAAGAGCGTCGACATCAGCAAGAATGTCGTCACGAAAAAGATTTCGGAACAAGCCAAAGAAGAAACACGATTGGAGAAGGAAGACAAGGCGTTAATTATAAAGGAAAAGAGCTTAGACAAGGAGGATTTGAGCGACATTAAAGACACAAATAGTACAAAGAACGACGAAGAGATGGAGAAGACAGTGATCATGGTCGAGGAGGCCGGGAACGAGGAGGAGGAAGAGGAGGAGGAAGAAGAGATCGATGACGTGGAGGAGATCGACGACGTCGAGCCCGAGGACGACGAGATGGAGGAGACGCCCTCCATCAACGAGGCGGTGGTCGAGGAGAACAAGGAGGAGAAGGAGAGCAACGATTGTCAAGAGAACATCGACGACAAGGTGGAGAACGATAATGAGGAGGAAAACGACAACAACAAAGAGGACAGGGAGAAGGAAGAGAAGGAAAGTAACGAGGACAAGAAGAAGAAGGACAACGATAAGAAGGAGGAGAAGACGAGCAACGAGAAGGAGGTGGAGAGCCTGGAGGAGGAGTTGGAGGACGAGTTGGAGGAGATCGATGACGTGGAGCCGGAGGAGGAGGAGGAGTTGGCCAAATCGTCATCGATCAACACGTCGCGTCTGATGGCGTCGGGGGTGAGCGTGACCATGGTGGACCGCAGGAAGAGCAGCGAGCCCGTGAAGAGGAAGAGCAGCGATTCCATTGAAGAGAACCAGGAAAACTCCGTCATGGGCTTCAGCAGAGACATAAGTGTGACTGTAGTCCCCAAAAGTCCGAAAATGAGCAAAATTGACAGTAACAAGTCCTCGAAATTGCGCATAAAGAACGAGAAGGAGCTGTTGGCACCCAAAGAAAGCACCAAAAATGGCACCAACCCCAATACTAATGACACGTCCAACAACAAGACGGGTAATAATAGTGGCAAGAAGGTAGAAGGAAGCTCTAGAAGAAAGAGTTTGGAGACAAGAACAAGTGGTGGTAGTAGTGAGTCAAGAATCACCAAGACACCACCAGACCCGATTGTCACCATAAGCAAGGTTCAATCGTTGGCGACGTCAAGTGCATCCAAAACGAACGAGTCGAGTAATCAAGTATTGATTAGTACAAGTGATCAATCAAAGAATAACAGTTCGAAAAGCGGACCTAGTACGGGCATGGCGGCCAGAATCATCCCGAGTTCTTCTCCTGCTCACCATGCCTTGTTGACAAGTGGAATAATGAGCAGTGGCAATCCTAGACTGATGCATCAGAGCTCCTTGGCCTCCTTGATGAGCTCGAGCAGACTGAGAGCCCCGGCCATGAGACCGCCTGCGAACTTGATGCCGGGCAATCTGAGGGGCTACGGCAGGGGCGGCATGATGCCCTCGTTGCACCCCAGGCCGCAGGGGTCGGCCATGGGGTCGGGGCTGGGCCCGGCGTCGGAGCAGATGCAGAAGGCCGCGGGCAAGATGGTGGACGTGATGCGCGCCAACATCGAGGACATGCTCAGGGAGCTCGCCGCCCACGGCTCGCCCGAGGCCAGCGTCAAGACGATGCAGCTCGAAATGGAGAAAATGCAGTGGAGACACCAACAAGTGAAAAAAAAGAAAAAAAAAACTCTCTTTTAATATGTTTCATAAGTGTTTTGTTTAACGAAAGTCGTGACTGTCTCTTAGGAGCTGGCGGAGGTGAAGGCGAACGCGGAGCTGTTGGTGTTGGAGGTGCGTCAGAGCCTGGAGAACGAGAAGCAGAAGGCGTTGAACGAGCTGCGGAAGCAGGCCGAGGCCGAGAAGCATCGCGCAGTCAACGAGACCAAGAAGAAGCAATGGTGCGCTCAATGCGGCAAAGAAGCTATTTTCTACTGCTGCTGGAACACCTCCTACTGCGATTACCCCTGTCAAGTATGAAAAAGCTCCTCATCCCAACAATAGAATCAATATTTAATCACTTTTTAATTCATTTTTGAATAATGTCAAATAATTTTTGTTCTTGTTGTTCGAGTAGCAGGCGCATTGGCCGTCGCACATGTCTACTTGTGCCCAGAACCAGAACAACAACGACGACAACCACGAGGCGTCTGCGCCCTCTCAGAGCAACTCGGAAGAGAACAATTTGGGCAGTAATAATGGCAATGGGAGAGATCTGAATATTTTGGATTCTGGGGCCGGTGGTCACTTTTTGTCGGGCTCCGTGGCCTCCATGGCGGCAGCAGCTGCTGCCGGTCATCCCTTAATGCCGCCTGGATCCCACATGGCCTCAGGTCATTCTTTGGGTCTGAATCCGAGAATTGTGTCGCAAATGGGAATCAGAATGGGAAACAGACCACCCAGGGCTCACATGCAGCCGCATTTCAGGTTCCCTGCCACTTCTTACTTCATGTAAGAGTAGAACATTCGAGGGATTCTTCGAGGATTAAATGATATTAAAGAATTCTTATGAGAAGCTGTCATTCAAAATGAAGATTGATTGATTGTTTTCAGTAGAAATCGGAGCACAATTAATGAGATGTCTCTTTTTTGGTGACATCGAATGTTTAAATGATTTCGTTGTTCAGCTCTTTTGTCTATGCCTGGTGGTGTTCAATCGTTGCCAGATGGGCCTTGGATCTGCCTTTAATAAGGATCACAATTAATTGATCACGTAATCAATTCTATTAATCAAGCAAGCACTCTATAATATGTACTGAGATTGCTCATTTCACTGGCACTTGGCTCTCTATTCGTATTTGTGCACTGATCAATATTCATGAGACACGTTCGTTTTTGTACTGAGCATAAATAGTAATTGAATTGTTAAATGTAGGAGCTACACATGTCTTGCCTTCTCTCAAAGTGCTAATTGGAAGTCTTGTTTAACGTGTTGTTTGTGTGCAGTAGTGAGATGAAATCTCCCAAAGCAACCGTCTTGCTCACCAAAATCCAATTGTTATTCACATGCGAACAGATAGAGAAAAACGTACATTTAAAGCTGGATTCAAAAAATAAATCAAATATGAAGAATAAGCGAAAGATCATCGAATTCAACCTCATTTTAGTCAATTAGAGTTAAAAATAGTCGCTTTTTACTTCTGTTTTTAGCTACAAAGCTAAAAAACCAATTTCATCTAGCCCCAATCTCAAAAAATCGAACGCAATTAACTGCAGTAGATGGGTACAGTGTAGACTACAGAGTACAGAGTCTCGGAGTCGGATTCGACTTTGGTGTCGAGGGCGCGACAACATCTCTAATTAAGGCGTCGCTTTCTCGCGCGTCCCGCCGGCCAAAACCAGTTGACCTCGTCTCTTCAGCCTTGCACTGCTGCGCCTCTTTGCATCGTTTTTCAAGATGGCGTCGTCGACGGAGCACACGGAGTCGAAGGAGGCCTTGGCGTCGACCGAGTTGTTCATCTCGCAGGTCAAGTCGCTGATCACGAACTACTTCTTCCCCGAGAACTTGGGCAAGAGCAGACCGAACCCGAGGAAGGACAGCTTGTCCGAGTTCAAGTTGAACGAGCTCATGGTGAAGCAGCACAAGACGAGCTTGGACGAGTTCATGCTCAAGTTGGACGTGACGAGGAATGACTTGTTCGTGGCGCTGCACCAGGACGGCTTCGAGATCAGATTGGGCGACACGTCCATCTCCACGGTCACGTTCCACATGAGGGAGAAGCAGATCTGCGAGAAGGAGATGCAGATCTGGAAGGCCATCAAGGAGAATCAGAAGGCGAAGCCCCAGGTCAGTATTCGCACTAAATTGTGTCTCAAGTGATTATTGAGTAATTAACTGTAATAATTAACTGTAATGCGTTTTCTTCGTGTAGTTTTCGAGCTTCCCCCTGCCGCTGCCAGAGACCAAGTTCGGCTTGGAGGTGGTCCATCCATCCTGCGACCTCGGCCCCCTGGCGCCGTTGGCTCTGGCCGAGATTCCGAAGTTGAGAGTGATGGAGGAGCCGATCGAGGTTTACGTGACCAGAGCCATCACTCCAAGCAACTTTTATTTGCAGCCCGTCGAGTTGGATATCATTCGCTACCATCTCTTGGACGCCATGCAACAGCTGTATTTCTCAGAGAGAACTGCCCATCTCACTATCATGGGCATGTACGACAATCTTGTGGGTACGTGAACTAAAAGAACATTAAAATTTCTTATTTTTCATTTTAAAGCACTGTTTTTTCATGATTTTAAATTAGTTGATATGCAATTTGCATATAGGTTTGCTGGTGGCTTGCCTCGTCGACTCGTATTTCGAGTCCGTCTCTGGCCCGCTTTGGCAGCGAGGCAAAATCGTTGGACTCGTGTCCACTAACAAGGTGCGCGTTTTCTTAATTGACAGCGGCAAAGAGGTCGTGGTCATCTTGGAATATTGTAGATTGCTCATCAAAGATTTCGGTCAAGTACCACCTCTGGCCATACATTGCAGACTGGCTGCTTTGTCGCCTCGCAACAGAGAGAAAGGGTGAGTAACTATTTTACATGATTTTAATCGAACCTAAAGAATTTAGAGAATTAAAAAGAACTTCTCGTAGATTTGCGTGGTTTTAAATCAAATGCTTTCCTTTCTAGATGGCCTAAGAAGGCGATCGGGTGGTTCAAGCGTTGCTTTATCGAACAGCAAGAGAAGTTCATCATTTTGACCTACAGGCCTCAAGCAGTAGCGATGAATGTTGAACAAGACGACAAGTTGGACGTTTGTCTTATTCAAAGAAAGGAAAGCGTATTTGGACGCAATACACGGAATTTGAACGACGCTTTCATAGCATTTGATTTCGCATGTGCTCGTCTTTTGGCCCTGGACTCGACCGGCCACTTGCCCTGGCAAGACAAGGGGCTGCATCCCATGCAATTGCCTCAGTTCCTCCAGCCTCAAAACATCATGCCAATGGATATTGTGCTTTACACTCAAATTGTGTTACGAGGCGACTTCCTCAAAGGTAATTTCGAACTCCATGACGTCTTAAACGAACACGCGTATTGGTTGGCAGAAGTTGTATTGATGAATAATTACGCGAAAAACTAAATTTTGGACTTTATTTCCATCTGTGTATAGATGAGCATAAGGTTCAAGAAGAAGAGGAGTTGGGCATCACTTGGAGTATCTTTGACTTGCCCACCATGGATCCGTGGCAGAAATGTCAGAATTGGCTTCTAAGTCGCAAATTCGAGGAAGTAGTCACTGAGGAGAGCGAGGGAGAGGATAATGAGCAGAAGGATCAATCCATGATCGAAGGAGATGAGAATGAGCTTGAGAAAGCGGAAATCAAAGAAGAGAAAGGTAATAAGAGAGAGCATAGTAACCACGAACTTAGTAATAGCGTTGATGAAGTAATGAAGAGTGGCAGTATTGATGAGAATGAGGATGAGCACATGAACGGAGAAGAGGGCATTATTAATAAACAGCCCAACGGCATTGAGCACGACGAGAGTTTTAAGAGTGTGAGTGCTGAGCTTGAAGCTGATGGAAGTGAGAGTAATGAGGAGGGAGTGAATCAATCTATCATCGAGTTGTGGCCAGAGATGAAGTTGACTGTGGCCACTGTAATAGAATCTTCAGAAGTTAGCAACTCCATCATGACTGATGAGGATGTCGATATGACGAGCGAGACTGAAAATGAAGATACAATTGAGGAGGAAAACCATTACAAAGACGAACACATTATGCATGATGTTAAGAATGAGCAAAGAGACGTTGAGAAGCAGGAAAGGAATGAGAAAAGCCAAATTACAGTGCAGAGCAAGAATCAAACCGATAACAACTGTGAGCAAGCGGAAATTGAGGAAGAAGACAAGAGTGCGAAAGACCAACTCAAAATAAATAATGAGAGTCAAATCGAAAACCAAGAATTAGCGACCAAAATGGAGGGTAAGAAAAGCGAAGAATTGTTGGAAATATCGGACAAGAAGGAAGCAATGAGTTATCAGTCTTCACTTAACTTGTCTTGGCCTTGGATCAACCTAAGTACCAAAACAAAGGACTTGAACAAAACCAAAACAATCTTCACAGTGCCAGAGGAAGCCATTTATTACATCGAAGATAAATAACCTTAAACTGAGATTTTAGCGAAAAGCATAAGTAGCCCTTTAAGATTTGGAACTCAATCGTGAGCAATTGTGGAGCAAAGGGTTCCATCGTTTATAACATGCCATGTGTCGTCAGTATGTCGTTAAGTCTGAGGTTTTTAAAGAGAGCAACTCATGTTTCTCTTGAAGCTTCCTCGTACTCTTTTTCAAAGTAAACTCTTAATTACTTCCCGTTCTATGTACTTGTGTGTCTGTGTTTAAAGCGTTTCCTCAATCAGTCAGATCGTCGTTTTTCGTGCCTGAAAACTATGTTAAGAAGACGAGTAAATAAGGCTATGACGATGAAGTTGTGTGTCGATCAATGTGTACTTTGGCACTCGGAAAATTAATCCCCTAAGCAATGTTTGCTCTCTAGGGATTGGCTTCCTATCACCTTCCCATATCGAGGCCAGCCCTGCGCAGCTCCCCGGGGCGTGGGCAAACGATAAGAGTTTGCTAGGTTAATAGAAAGCTACGTGTAAAAGTCATGATCAGAGTCAGTCCAGAGCCTCCAAACAAGTACACACTTGCCAGTCAGTGAGTGAGTCAGAACTCACTTAAGGGCCAGCATCGCCTCACAATCCAATACAGATTACAATATACTAGTACTAAAGCTAAATAGCTAGATAATAAAAGTGTCAAATAATACTTGAAATAAAGGGAAATAAAAATCAAAAGATGACATTTCAATTGGGCAATTTGGCTTGTATCCTAGTCAGTCTGGCCACGGTGCTCACCAACAGCCTCGTGTTGGCCGCCGTGCTCGCCAGGCCCGCGCTCACGCGCACGCGCTCCAACCTCTACATCGTCTCTCTCGGTAATCAACACTTGATTACAAGTGATCAATCAACTCTTGATTGATTGATTGATTGATTGGTTTTAGCTGTGTGGGATTTGGTGGTGGGTTTGCTCGTGATGCCGCTGAACATCGACTTCGTTTTGCACGAGTTCGTGTGGCAGCGCGGCGAGACGCTCTGCGCAATCTGGCTCTTGACGGATACGTTGATGTGCACGGCCTCGGTCTGGAATGTCACCGCAATCGCTGTCGACCGTCTCATGGCCATTTCGAGGCCCATTGTCTACATGAAAATGACCCGAAAAGCCACACTTTCAGCAATTTTCACTTTTTCACTAATAAGTCTTTTGATCTGCATCCCTCCTTTACTGCTGAGAGACACGATTCACTTGGAGCTCTGTGTCTATACCAGTGACACTTGGTTCCTTGTCTATTCGGTTCTGGGTGCCTTTGTGGTTCCTCTCCTTCTTATTGTCGTCTGTTACACCTTCATTTTCATCAAACTTTACTCAAAAGTCAAGCAGAGAGGACAGAGCAGTGTTATGACGGATTTGGGCACGAGTTCGAGACTCAGGGCGACGAGTTCTGGCGGCAGCAGGAGCGAATCCTTGCAACACAGGTGACTTAATTCGGTTTATTTTATTGATAAATTCTTTTTAAATTAAATCAAAATTATGGCATAAATTGATTTTTTTTCCAAAATTTTGGAATAATAAAGTGTGTCGGTTCCGAGAGTCTCGTCGGCATCGGTTCGAGAGCGACGAGTTCTGCTGCAAATGTCGGTGCTGGTGCTCGTATTTCTAATGTGCTGGACGCCATTCTGGACCCTCTTCATTACTTTGCCCATCTGCTTACATTATGAGGTTTTGAATTTATATTAATTAATGAAAAATTCAAAAATAATTAAATAAAATTTTGATTTTTGGTTAGTGGTGCACATTTAGTGAGAGTACTCGCTCCTTGGGTCTGACTTTCCAGTGGTTGGGCTACCTCAATTCTCTGTTGAATCCTTTCCTCTACACCATGCTGAACAGGGAGTTCAGGGCGGCCACTTTTCACGTTGTCAGGAAGATTTTGGCTATCAGATAAAAAAGAAAATCAGATAAAAAAGATTCATTTTTCATTAATTTCTTAATATTTGTGTAAAATGGGTACTATTTATTATTTAAAGAAAAAGTCAATTGTTTTTGTTCAATGCATGCCACAGTTCTTTCAGAGGAGAATCAAAAGAGAGTTGATGAAAATATTTCATACCATACCATCTTATTTGTTCTTGATTCTGCCAATTGTTGAAGTGTGCAAAATTCAATTCGCAATTCCCTCCAAGAATTTTCGAAAAATCTTGCAATCAATGTTGGGCATCGTGGGAAACGGGGATAATGAAGATGATTTTGAACACGTTGTCAATTGTAATCTAATTCAAGGACTCATTAGAGGAGTCATTAGAGGAGAAGGACGCATGACTCATTTTCATACCTGTACCACTGGAGGCCCAAAATTTGAACTTTTACCACAGTATATTCAGTAACCTATAACTGCTTGTGCTCATGTTCCTGATGTTCCTACTGGAAACCTCTATTAATAAAAAT
>JAOXNJ010101036.1:0-11703 GCA_028566655.1 Metis holothuriae
GTATTGCATCTTTTCCCACGCATTATAAAGCATCGACTGCGATCACGGAAGCCATGCAGATTGCACTGAGACACTGTCACCTGCCACAACAACAAGAGGAACAACAAGGGCAACAACGACAACAACAAGAGGAACAACAGGAGCAACAAAGACAACAACAAGGGCAACAACAGCGCCAACAACAGCGGCAACAAGGATAACAACAGCGCCAACAACAGCGGCAACAAGAGGAACAACAGGAGCAACAAAGACAACAACAAGGGCAACAACAGCGCCAACAACAGCGGCAACAAGGGTAACAACAGCGGCAACAACAGCGGCAGCAAGGGCAGCAACAAAAACATCAACAAGGCCAACAACAACCATGACAACAACAAGGGCAACAACAACAACAACAACAACAACAATAGCAACAACGATGACAACAACGATGACAACATGCATGACTGCATTGTCGGCTGATACACAAAGCATTGTTGTTGCCTTCTATCAATCGCTCGCATTGGCAACATGAATATGTAGAGTAGTAAAAGAGAGAAAATCAGCCTTTGACTCGGTTTGACTGATGGTAATTTCCATTCAAATCGGGGCCCCAAATCCAAATCTCATTGTAACATGTAGGTACATTACTCACTCACTTCTATTGGGATATTAATGAAAATCTATGGACTTTGATGCAAATTTTCGTATTTTACCAGTAATAGAAGATTTCTCCCACACTCCATTCTCACTGCTATTCTGGGAATCGTCCCCTAAATCTGAAGCTAGTAATACTGTAAACTGTAGTAGTACTATAATGTCTATAGTGATAGAAACCCAAATCAAAGTAAATTTAATCAAATATAACAGTCCCAAAAATTGCAAATTTTGGCTATTTTTATCCAAAAATCATTTGAAAAAGAGTAAAAATCCAATTAACAAAGACACTTTTCTACATATTTATATAATAATTTGGGGGGGAACTATTACAAATAATAATGATGTGTGTCAGCTGACACTTAACTACAGACACTGACAGTAAATAGAGAAGGAAATAAGCATTACGTATTAAAGCAACATTGACATGTACTAGTAAGAAATAGTCGAAATGTCTCATTTTCTAATCACCCCTTTTTTTCCACATTATGTATTGTATAGAGTCGAAAATCGTGAGAATTATTTTTCCCTACTTTCTACTTAAATAGTAAATGCAGTTGTTTCATGCTCAATTGTTGCCTGAATTCGAGTCCAATTGAATTTGTAAATAACAAATTCAACCCCCCCAAAAAGAGCCACTAATATATACAGTAGTAATCGTATTTATTTTTGGCTCTTTTTTGGCTCTTTTTTTGGCTCTTTTTTTCTAAATAATACTTGAATTTTGGGCACTTCTACTCCACATTAGTCATGCAGCAAAAAAGAGTTTTCAATAGAGAAAAAATATATATGTAATAAGTTTAGTTATTCCTCCTTTTCCCCAAATTTTAGTCTTTTATATGAGTAAAGAAAGGGTGTTACATTTTTTTCTGAAAATTCTCTCTCTTATTCTCTGCTGTGGGAAAATTCCCAATTCAATTGCAATCTCATCATGACCAATTCCACAATTGACACTAGACCCGAATTTTGCTGAATTCTTTTAGGATTTTACTGAGATTTCTCTACAGCCATTTTCAGTATTTACACTAAATTCTGATACTAATGCCACTTTACTGCTTTAATGCCTTTTTGATGCCAAAAAAAAGACAGGAAAAAAGGGAATTAAGTGGGAAAAAGGAGTGGGAAAAATCACAAATTCAATTACTACTCATCTCATGCTGCATTACTAATGCCCAAAATTTGGGGATTATGCACATATTTAGGCAGTACAGAAAAAGAGAAAGAGTTGTTCACACATTTTTTGGGGAATAGGGGAAAAATAGCCAAAATTCAATGGGAAAAAAGCCAAAATTCCTTCTTTTTTTCCCAAGCCGATTTTTAGGGATTTTTTTGAGTAAGTACTTACGGTATTTACTTCGAGTTATGAACTTGTGCTTGATTTTTGGAATTGAATGCACTAAAAAAAGAAGTTTTAGATGATCTTTCAGTCTTCGTTCTTGAGCAGAATCAGCAAAATTGGCTGTGATTGAGCCTAAAGCAAGTTAAAGAAAGATCCGGTGCATTCAATAATGTTCAATATAGAAAGATATAAATACTTACATTAATAAAAAAAGCAAAGTTTTGGAAGGTCTAAAATGCTCTTTATTACTGCAAAAACTGTTTTAAAGTAGTAGTAAATCTTGTTTAGTACATTTTCAACCGAAATTAGTGAGTTGGTCGAATTTCAAGGGTGTTGCACAATGGCTAAGAGCAGAAAAAAAAAGATGGCTCTGTCAGATAAGACTGGATGGATTCCTCACACACCAAAAACTCCATCTCTCTGTTGCCCTTTGTACATACTGCACTGTACTTTCTTCATTACTTGTCTTTTTTAAAATGTGTTCTGTCATTGTAATGTTTATTATTACTTTTAATACTTTTAATACTTTCTTTATTAATAAAGACTACTATACTGGGTTTGGGTCTGCTTGAGCAAGCATGAGTGGAAATTCGGACCGACATCCATCGCATTTCGCCAGCGAACTTTCCTCCATCCGAAACCACAATCAATTTTTGTCCACTCAGTTTCGTCTTGGTCCACTTTTTGGATGGGAGACAAACAAATTTTAGTGAAAATTTATCAAATTGAACAAAGTTTATTATATTAAACTTTAAAAAATAAACTTAAATTCTCATTGAATTTAAGCTTCTTGTCTAACCGTCTTTAATAAAGACCCTTAGGCAGTGTTCACACGTGCGTCTTTGCGTCCGTCTCACGCATCCGTCTTCTGCCGGATCAGTTTAACGGTCAATCAGTCGGACATCATTAACCATTTTACCTACCTATAATAAGAAATGTTATGAAAAAGTCATTTTACAAAATGTCTTTAATAGAAGCTCAAAATAATAGAAACTCATAATAGAACCTTTAATATTATAGGTAAATACTGCATATTAGAAGGAAATTGCTGACTTACTTCAACTCTTACCTAGACTATAAAGCAATAGGACGAATTATGCATAAAGTGTGGTCTAATTGGCAATGCAAACCGAAAGAATCTCTCTTTGTCAGCACAATTTTTGCACCACCAAACAAAAAATTGCTCATGCATGCACAAGACTCAGTAAGATGTGTGACGTGACCCAACTCAGCCCTGTCATTTGGCTGTCTGTGATTGTGCAACAGCTGACACTGTAGGTACTAATCCTTTTCTCGAAATTGTGAGTGGCATGTCTGAATTGTGGAGGTGAACACAGCCCCAAAAAGTGCCTTGTCAGACATCGCATGTATCAAGTATGTACTCATAACTATAACTACATATCTTTTGTTGCAAGTAAAGAGTAGTTTTAAAGTCCATCACTAATACAGTCGCGACGTGGGTGGGTAAGAAAAGCTCCTTTGAATAAATATCTACAATGGATATCAAGACATACATTTTTTTCTATCTCTTTCTTTATGTTCTTCCCACAAACAATTGGCAAAAACAACAAATTTTATAGCATATTCTCATAAAAAAGTGCTTACTTAAATGCTATTTATGGCTTAAATATGCTTTAAATGGCATTCTACATATATATTTGCTTTATAGTGCATTATTTTGCTTTATTTAACCCAAAAAAAGTGAACAAACTCGATCCAATATATATAAAAAAAGTGAAAATTGACACTTTTTTCAAGTCCATTAAGCAACCATTCCCTTTTTTTTGAGACACAATGTGCAACCCTAGCCCATAATTCCCATGTGCTGCCTGTCACGTGTCCTCTACCTAATTGACCCACTTCAAACAGGGTCAACGCTTTCAATTGTCAAGTGTGACCAGCCACTAAACCTATAATGAACTGTATACAGGGTGCACACCATGTTTTGGTCATTTTGAACATTTAACTGCATTGTGTGTGTCCAAGCATGCATGACGATTTTAGTGGTCAATGAATGGACAATGAGTTCTACTTACTTACAGTACACGTGGACAGGAACAAAATTCTACCTATATAAAAAGCTTTTGTAATTCATAACAGCCACCTGCTCTTATTTAGGGCTTTTATTTATCTCTTTTTGTATGTATTTTTTTTACTATTGACTACAGTAGTGAAAATGCTTTTACTTTTGTCATTGCTGCTTTTAGATAATTTGAGTTTTGATTTTTGGCCAAAACCTTCTTTTAAGAGGCAAGAAATGAGCTTGAAATTAAGGAGAGTTAGTAGAAAACTTTATGTAATTGTACTAAACAATGCAATAAAATATAAACTGCTAATAATAAAGTACATACAGTGTATTTACTATATCCAAAGTGGTGAGAATTCACAGTAGAAATAACATACGTAACATATGAAGTTGTCTTAGAACCACAGAATTAGTACTAAAATATGAGCAGAACTAATGTAGTCAAAGAGAGTAGTTCTAAAGCCACGAAAAGTAGACATAAAGCAGCAATGGTAGTTGTAAGTCACCTGCTGTTAACATTACTCCATTGTCACAGTAAGAAGAGCCGCAGTTTAAGCATTCACAATGCTAAAGCGAATTGTATAAGCCCATTGTACTACTAAAGTTGCGTTTTGTGTACTGCTTTTGGAAGATTTAGTGTACAAAGTGCTTTATTGAGACACATAATACATGTTTGTAATATAATATAGTAGTGACTTAGGGAATAGTTAGTTAATGTTATAGTAAAAATGTAATAAACATGTACATGTAAAAGGTACATGAAGTAAAGAAGGCATTTCTATTAGTACATTACTAATTTTCCTTAGTTTTTTTCTAGATTTTTTAAAAGTGGGACAATATTTATTAGAAGAAAATTTATTTATTAAAAGAAAATTTGTGATAGTAACAGTAAAATTTTGCTTAAATGAATCACATTTATATACAGTATATGAACTGTCAGAAATAATGTAGTACATATCAGTAATAGATTTGGCAATGGATGCGTGGGAAATCGTACACACACTCGATGTGACTCAGATTTGCGGTGTCATCCAAAATCTTTTCTCCCCCTCAAAAAGCACTAAATATATGGAAAAGACCCAAAAATATCATAAAAGCAGATATTTTGGACCAAAATACACTAAATATGGCTTGCTAACTAAACCTATAAAAACATGAGTTAAAATTCTTTTTGGTAAAAATTGGAAAAAAAATGTGGAAAAAAATCTCAAAAAATCTCATAATATCTATAATTTCCTATCCAGTATTTAAAAATATTGTAGTGTTTTTAAAGTCTAATTCCTAGTTTTGAGTAGTCAAATAAGGCATTAACTGTAAGTGCAGTAATAAGACACCCAAATCACTCATAGTTAGTACAAAATGCACTTCTCTCAGTACTTTATGACTACATAGGGACACATGAAATCATGAGTATTAAGATACTCGTAGTATATAACAAGTATTAAGTATTAATAAGTATTAAGACAGTATTAAACAAGTATTATGTATTAAGTATTAAACAAGTATTAAGTATTAAGTAAAGTATGTAAAAACTTGCATCTGTCACGTACTAGGTACATGTAAGCAGCATTTTCTCACGCCCACAACAGCCGCATCCAATCATGCATGGATGCCGCACATTACTGCACACCCAATCCTTATACAACTAAAAACTTGTACATATGTATATGATAATGATGACGCTAATAAATATTCAGCATGCATGAAGCAGGGATGAAATGTTGACGAAAACCCAGTTCAGACTCACTTTCTCACCGCCCACAACAACAATTGCGTTAGTATGTACTTAACTACACAACTACCACTACACAGAGTAGTAGTAGTACTAAGTAGTACTAAGTAGTATTATAGTAAGCAGTAGTAATAGTGGTAGAAATGAGTAGTAGTACCAGAAGTAGTAGGAAGTAGTAGTAAGTAGTACGAGTAGTAGTAGTAGTAGAATTAAGTAAAAGCAGTAATAAGTAGTAGTACATATGTAGAAGTAGGTAAGTGGTAGTGGTAGTAGTGGTAGTAGCAGTAAGTAGTAGTAGCAGTAAGTAGTAGTAGCAGTAAGTAGTAGTAGTAGTAAGTAGTAAAGTAAGTAGTAATAGTAGTAAGTAGTAAAGTAAATAGTAAAGTAAGTAATTGTAGTAGCAAGTAGTAGTACATTGTAGTAGCAACTTTGGCTACTGTATTAAATGAAAGTTACTGCTACTGTAGCCACAGTACCAAATGTAGTAGGAGTAGTCGTAGTCACAGTAGTGATTGCAGTCATTGTAGCAGTAGCAAATGTAGTAGTAGTAGTAGTACGTAGTAGATGGAGGCAGCGATTTTTGATGCCCAAAAAAAAGCTCATATCCCCGCTTGTTCCAAACATTTATTACATAAGCTAATGCACAAATCCCTTTCATTAAGCATATAACAGTAATGTAAGAGTAAATAAGTACTACTGTGAATATGCAGTTGTATGTAGCAGCTAAATTGGTGGATTTGCAATGAGTGAGTGAATGGGAGAATTTTCATGCAAATGAAAGACAGCAAAAGACACAAGAGGGACTAAAAGTTGCCACTAATACTACTACATAAAGTGCTATATAGCTTGTGTTATGCTAAATAAGTGCTTATTTATACAAATGAGTGGGAGATTTTTTGGGCTTCCGTATTGTCTTTCTAATTGAGCCAGCTCTGATTGCTCAAATAAGCTTAGCAGCTGCTTTCACTCTCAATGTAGTGAATGCGTGTGAATCTGTATAGTGATTAGGGTAAAAGGTTTTAGACCAGACTTTTATTTGAATTTATTTACTCAAAAAGTGCTTATTTTATATTCCCTCTCTTTTTTTCTCTCTTTTTTGCTATCTCTATGTTGATTTTTGCTTTGAGTTCTCTCATCTGTGTGAGAATTAAGTGCTTTTCTTCTCCTTTTTCTCACTTTTTTGTTGAATATTTTTGAGAATTTATTATTGAGAATATAAACGAGTAGCTAGTAGTAATAAAAGCTTTCCTTTTTTTACTGCTAAATAAGGAGATATGTAGAATTCATCTGTTGCTCCCATAAAATCAAAGCAAAACATTAATATAAGTGAAGTACATATATAAGGCTCCATTTGAGTCTGTTTTTTTTTTTATGAAAAATTTTTGAATAATTTTCGAATTTTTTTCCAAAACACAAAAATTGATCCTAATCAAAACCCATCTACATGTAGTGTAGAATCAAATGTTCCCACACATTTAGATACAAGGTTTGGGCGCCATCTAAATATTCCGATTTCCTGTCAAGGCCACAACAATCACTGAGTAAAGTACTATTATTGGAAAAGTAGAGAAACTTTTTTTACAATTGTAAATTTGACTAATAATACCAATACTTATTTATGTGAACTTGCATAATAATGGGGGGTTTGGAATGGGTAAGCAATCACAAATACAGCAGGCAAATCTCATCATAACACTATTAATGCCTGGGATCCAACAATCCTTTTTTTTTCATGTGAATATGTAAAAAATGCGTCTTATTTCCAATGCTCAGTACATACATTAATAGAAGTAGTATAGTAATAAAAAGTAGTAAACACATACATTATAAAATATTATTAGTAAAACATTAAATAACAAAGTTCGATTTGCATGACATATAAAATGTGATTTTACATACATATGTAGTAAATACTGTAGTAAGCAACAAGTTGTGTAGTATCAAATAATTGGAATGTGTGAGAATTCAAGCCTTTTTTTTACATAATTCAACTTATACAAAGCTTCAATCAGAGCCGATTCCTTTGAATTGATCCATAAAATACGTACTTACAATATTGGTTTTATTGTAAGTGGTTCAATTTGGCGCCCAATATTCAAATGAGCAATGCAGAAAGCGAGCGTCACTTTCCCAAAGCACTTATTAATAATACTTGCTATATATTGAGTTATGAAAAAAGTTCGACAGCAAAGCATTGCTTCCCAACTTTTTTTCTTCTTCTACGACTACTTTGCATCTACGACTACTACTTTGACTAAAGCTTTTTTGCGACTACTGCTACTCATTTTGTGACTACTCCACGATCGATGTGCTTTTTCTTCCTTCCGTTTTACGGCTACAAAAGATCGAATTATCGTAGCTAGCAGAGTTTTTGACTACAAAAGAACGCTCTACGCTGTACGTGACTACATATACATATGTAGATTGTAGCAGTAGCAGAAGTCGTTGGAAGTAGCTGTAGTCGCAACTTTTTCTTCTTCCGACTACCAAAAACTTCTTCTTCTTCTTTTTTGCTACTACCTTTGTTGCCCATCCATTGCACAGCAAAAGCGATTTTCTTTTCCAAATGCATAAAGCACAGAATCGATGAATGAATAGTGCTTTATTCATCCAAAAAAAAAAAGAGAGAGAAAATCTATGGCATTATGTAACAGCATTGACAGATGCATCAATTCATGCTTTCCCTGCATTTAATGCCGGCGTCCAAATCTCCCATCACAAAAGATGAGAATTTATGTTTAAGAACAACATTTCGTTTAGTTCCCCCCCAAAAAATTTTATCAAAAATTTTCAAAATTTCCAAAATTTCCACTTGTTTTTGCACATTTTGCCAATAATAAAAAGTAGAGACAGTTCTTCTTAAAACACAAATTTTCGCCTTTTTTAAGGGTTTTAATCTTTAAAACCCTTTAAAAAGCACTTGTCACCTTAAAAGTCGCAAATGCACTGCACGTCCCCCCCCACACTCCCAGGGGACGTGATCAGGGGTCACGTGCAAATATGGGTCACGTGACAGAGACACGTGTTTCAAACCCCCAGGGGGAATACTAATGCGAAGAAATTGGCTCTAATTGCTCTATTTGGACTTAAGGGACATTACTGATGCTTTCAAGTGTAAATGTTTCTAAAAAAAGGAGTACAAATTAGGCATTTTATGAGATTTTCAGAGTAATGAATGTAATGAATGTAATGACCAAAAGAAACATTATTTGTCTTTAATTCCTACCCTCCTTTAAAAAACATCAAAAACATCAAAAAAAACCCTTTAACAAAATCACTGAAAAACTTTTACAAATTGCCAGGAAACCCTATACACCAATCACAGAGAATAGAGTAAGTAGTACAGTACAGTACATAAAGTCCCATTTGTCTCATTTGGCGTTTGGGAGCGGGCGCTCCCCTGGGATTGCGCACGCCCGACGCAAGCTCACCCACGGGACTGGGGCCATAACACACGAACGATTGGTGATAGAGGAAAAGTGAGTACAACGAAAATGACGAGCACAATGCGAACTATTGTGGAAACGAAATTCACGACTGTAACTTATGCCAGTCACGTCGAGTGCGCGTTTTTACACACGGCCTTTGTAGTGGCTTGATCACATTAATGCTCATTCCATTGGCGACTAGAGAGGCGACAACAACAGGTGGCCACTTTCTTTCACCAAATCCAACTTTAGCATTGGCATTTGTAAAAATCGATTTCTAGAAGTGTCGTTAAGTGGCAATTAAATGTTAATTAAAGGCTTAATTAAAGGTTATTAAGAGTCATTAAGGGCAATTAAAGAGTCATTAAGAAAGATTTGAACCACAAGCACTTAATAAATTGAGGAGAGCAAATAGAGAAGAGAAGCAAGAAGTGAAGAACATCAGAGAAATTGCGAGTATATATACTTACTTATATCAAGGAAAAAAAGAAAGCAAGACACTGCATTAAAAAAGATAATAAAATAAAAGACAGAGAATAAGAGAGAGAGCAATAATAAAACATGGACGTGAGCATCCTGGACGGATCGCTAGTGTGCTCGTCGTCGATGCCGATGTACCCCATGTCCTACCGGATGTCGACGGCCCCGTCGTGGCCGACGCCGGCCATCTCGTCCATGGAGGAGTTGAGGGCCGTGGCCAGAGTGTTGCCCTCGCAGCGCCACGAGTCCCCGCCCTCGCCCAGCACCCTCTCCCCCTTGGGCCAGCCCAACTTCGAGCCCAAGGAGTACAACAACACGCCCATCAACTACAGGAGATACGAGAGACACGAGTTCCTCAGGCAAGAAATGGTCAATGGGCAACAACAGGGGCAACAACAGGGGCAACAACAGGGGCAACAACAGGGGCAACAACAGGGGCAACAACAGGGGCAACATGTGAAGAATCATTCTGAGGCCACTTCTAAGGTAGTATAGTAACTATGAATAACAAAATGTTTATTATTAAAGGATTTTTGAAGGTTTAATTGTGGATTTGGCGTTGAAATCACTATAAAAACTACTACTGTACCAACTTAAAACTATGGTTTCAAGTACAGTGACTAATAAATAAGCTTTTTTTTTGTTGTAGCTTCATGTTGTCTAAAATAATGAACATGTTTATTTAGAGTAGTTTAAAAAAAAAAGAAATGATTGAAGACAAATGGACTTGGTGTCAATCGATAAAGAAAGAAAATACATATGTAGCTTTAGTAGTTCTTATATTGTCGCATTCCTCTTGCCAAAGCTGAGAGCAAGAAGAAAGGGAAGGATGGCTAAATATGACGAAAGCAATGAAAACCGAGCATAAAATGAAAATCTCAGTTATAAGAAGAAAAAAAGGAAGGGAAGAATTTGTTTTCGTTTGTACTCTGACCAAATGAATAATAATGTGTAGAATATGAATAATGATGAATGTAGTGACAATATGCAATTTGCCATATCACCTTCCTCTATTATTACTATTTTTGACCAATCTAAGTGACTTTTTTGGGTGCATTATTGCGTGTGTTGGATACTATAAAGTGATTAATTGAGGGTTTACTTTACTTCCGAACCATTTCTTTTTTAAAAAAAGCACATTTATACTGACAAAAGTTGTTACGTAATACGAGCAGTTCTTCTGTACTGCAAGTTCAAGGCCCATGACAAGGGTGGGAAGTGACTCCAAAATCACTTTGAAGAACTACGAAATTTAGTACATAATAAGATAAGAACTAAAATAAGAAAAAAAAAGAGAAGAATGTAATGTAACAACAAAACCGATTTACCACAAAAAAACGCATTAAAGAAGGCACCATGACACCAAAAAAAGTGCCTTAAAGCATCCCTTAACCAAAATTCACCTCAAAAAAAAAAAAGAAGAACAATTTAGAGTGTTCTCACAACAATGGATCTTTTACTTTATTTATAAATATTACTTTATAAGTATTTTATACCTAAGTGTTATTATATAACGATCGTTGCTCATCTCAGTTGCTCTTGAGTAGGAATGTGCTTGATTCGTGACTCTAAGAAAGGGGTTGTGGCGGGAATGAGTGACAGCCGGTAGATGGGGGGCGTGCACCACAACAACAACAACAACGTGTACAACGTGTACAACGTGTACAAGGTGTACAACGAGAGATGTTCAAAAAATTGAAAGAGAGAGAGACAACATTGAAATTGAGGAATCCCCTGAAAATCTGTGTGTGGATTAAAATGACATTCCTCTCACCCATCTTCAATGTTTACCTTTTTCATATGAGCCTCAGTTGGATTTTCATTAAAATGGCAATGCTCTCTCCTGCATTCCGCCGTGAACCGTACATGAATTACATACCTACTATACATGTAGATAGTAAATGTACTATAAAAAGATGACTGTTAATGACCTTTAAATAATGACTTAATGAGTTAATTGCTTTGAATTGCAGATCTTCGGCTCTAAGGCGGAGCTGCAGGTGCACACGCAGCTGCACATGCGCGAGTCGAAGCCGTACAAGTGCACGCAGTGCAACAAGTC
>JAOXNJ010101701.1:0-11686 GCA_028566655.1 Metis holothuriae
GCCCTACCTTAATTTTCGTGGGGTAGAGTATGACTTTTTTTATTCAGGTACGCAAAACGTTATAATCAGGAAAATCTATTATGCGGAAGGACGACTTCGGTATTTGGTTTTCGTTGAGGTTTTAGGCATCATGTTTTCGAGTATGCTGAAACATTCAACCTTACAGACATCACTGGAATTTCTTACCACGTTTGCGCAAGAATTCAGTTATTAGGTACTAAATAAAAAAAGCCGCTTTCGAATGGAAAACGGCTTTCTTATGTTATTGAATCTAATTCCTCAGATTTATTCAATTGTCACCTTCCTGGCAAACACCTGATTGTCAGTTTGAATACGTACGATGTACACACCTGCTGACAAATTAGCGGTATTGAACTGCATTTGTTCAGATGAATTATCAAATTGGTAAGTATTGATAACTCTTCCTTGAATGTCTAACAACTCTGCTTCGATAGTAGTAACGATCGGATTTTTGAAAGAAACAAAAAACTGATCGCTTGCAGGATTCGGGAATACGGTCACCTCATTACCGGTTGACGATATATTTTCTGTACTGGTAATACAATCTGCATCGGCGATAACATCCAAGGTGAAATCCGTTACATTCAAAAATCCACCATTACCATCAATAACGGTAAAAGAGAATCCATCTGTCCCAATGTCAGGATCGGTGTTTTGATAAACAACGCTTCCATTTTCTAAGTCAGCCATTGTAAAGGTATTACCGATACTCATTGGCGCATCATCGAATGTCAAATCACCACCATCAGGCATATCTACCAAGGTGAATACCAAATCGCTACTGCTATTGTCATCATCGTCAATTACCAAGTAATTGGTGCTGATGGTACGGAAACCGCCGAAATTCACACAAGTATTTTCATTGACCACTACAAAAGGATTAGCGGTATTAAATAAACCACAATATTCAAGAGTCCAAGAGGCGAAGTTTCCTGGTGCAGAGGAGAAGTCTTCAATAACTTCAACGTCCAAAAACCAGTCTCCTTGTACGTCCATTCCTAAGAAATCGTTGGTAGATCCTGGTCCAGGCGATTGATAAACATCTCCTGTATTGGGTGGACAAGGAATGGATGCCAAACCTTCTTCGTCGAATCCAAAATCGAATTCACCGGCTGAGAAACAGTTTGGAATAATGAATTCCGCACTTGTTCCTTCGTGGCGCAATATGAATTTAATATCAGAAAAACCGTCATGTTGACCTTGAATATTAAGTAGGTTTAAGTCATCAATAGTTCCACTTTCAGAAATATTAATAGTAGAAGTCACTGTCGGCAAACCTGTTCCCGGAATAATGATGGGTGTATCATCGCTGGTTACTTCATTACAGACAAGAGCCTCTGTCAAAAATGCCGAGATAGGTGCGAAATCATGAGGACTACATTCATTGATCGGACGTACTCTCCAAAAATACTGAGTACCCGGTTCTAATAATAAGCCTGGATCAACACTATTGTTGGAGGTAGTTTCGGTATATAACAAATCAAAAAAGTCCGGTGTCTCCGATAGCTGAAACTCGTACGCATCGGCATGAGGAATCGCAGTCCATTCAAAATCGGGATTCAATGGACTACCTGCCGAAGTAGGGTTGATACCTTGTAATGCAGAAAAGTCATTGAAAACAGTTTCGAATGCAATAAATCGGGCTTCTACGTCCTGTCCGTCGGCAGCAGCTTCCACTATGACATCATAAATACCTTCTTCCTCTACATCTGTAAAATCAATAGTTAAAACACTTGACTCACCAGCAGCCATAGTTTCTGGAACGAAGGTAGCTACTGCATTGGTAGGTAGCCCACTTGCAACACTTAAGGCAATATCTCCATCAAAACCAGCTAAAGCACTTGACTCAAAAGTGATTTCTAACACATCAGGCAAACAAATAAATGGTCGCTGACAAAGGTTAGAAGTCAATGCAAAAGCAGGTTCAGTTGCTTCTACAATGGTAAAGTCTTCATTGGAAATATCAAAGAAAATATTATCCGCTGCTTCTACTCGGATACGTGCATCAGTAGTAGCCGTACCAGCAGGAACGGTCACAAATTCAGTTCCGTCATTAGCAGATCCTGCACATAGTTCAATTGGATAGGTGAATCCACCATCTAATGACAAGTGGATATTAACTGCTTGGCAGTTGACAGAGTCACTATCTGTATTGGCTACGTCCCAAGTCACTTCTACGTAATCACCGATTGTCCATTCTTCTGTCCCATCATTAGGAACTGTTACTAAAAACGGTCCAGCAGAAGCAACAGAACGGAAAGTAACAGGACCTTCGATAGAATGTCCTCCTCCTTCTTCGTTGTTATCTCTTACTGTACATCGAAAATTGAGGTTACGGGCGTAGAAAGGTAATATTTCAGTATTGTCATCAATGACATTGCCGATTACATTTTCAATTCGCGGAAAGATTCGTGTGGGATTTTCTGTAGGAGGAAAAGACCGGAATAATGGAGAATCACCAAGAGGTTGACCTATTGGAGTCAAAGGACCTAAGTCGTATTGCTCCCAACAGAAAGTTAATTGAGCATCGTCATTGTCCGAGTCAGCTGCAGAGGCGGTCAATTTGAATGGAGTAGAGATAGGAATTCCAAATCCTAGTGGATAATCAATAGTGACATCCGGTGTCTGATTTTGAATTTCGATTGCCACGTCACAACTTCCACCATTTCCATCGCGAGAATAATCCATGATTTGGTCTAAATTGGCACCATTAAAATAAGGATCACTAGGTGGTTCAATCCATTGAGAGCCGCAATTACTAGCACCCGAATAAGACATAATTGTAGATCCAGCTCCAGGCTCATATCCGGTTGCAGGTGTTTCATTGTCTCCATCACAATTATTAAAAATATGTGTTGCACAAAACTGATGTCCAATCTCATGGCATACTATCAAAAAAAAGTTGCTGCCACCAAAAGCGCCAAAGGGAGCAGAACCTGCTCTAGCCTTTTGGGTGTCATTACAAGCAGAACACAAGCTTGCCAATCCACCTGAATTAGTGCCATATACGTGACCCAAATCATAATTATCATTGCCAACGGCATTGTCAACAGTCAACTGATTTTGAGTAATCATTACAGGTAGATCACCGTTATTGTAGGGATCAGTACCACCATCATCAAAAAACAAGACATCTGTGTTATCAATCAATAGAAAACGAATAGCTACTTCGTTTTCATATACCATATTTACTTGATTATCTATAGACACAATATTAGCAAGTACTTCTGTAATATTATCGCCAACTTGATTGAAGTACTCTCCAGTGGTCGCTACTGCATGCCGATATGTTTGCAAATCGACTACATCTAAAAGGCGAGTATTCTGGGCTGTATGAGAAAGTTCGTGATCAAATGCAGCTAAATCATGTAAACTGTTGCCTAATTCACAACCATGCCCCGTATGCTGGTCATTCGTTTCATATACATCCTTGATCCAGTAGGAAATGTAAACGTCCTCCAAGTCATCCGCAAATTGAGTAATAATGGCTGTACCTCCAGAGGTCATTACCGTAGCTGTAAAGTTCTCAGCATTGTAATCGAATCGGGTGTAGCTCCCATCCACTGCCCGACCTGCAAAAGTCTGAATAGAAGGAAAACGAGCCGCCAACCCTTCTTCCATGATCGGAGAATTGACTACTTCAAAGGACTGAAAACTGCCGTCTGGCATAGGAAGCTCGAGATAGAAAGGAGTCGTACGAGCCGCAGAGGAAAATTCCATCGGCGCATCGCGCAAAATACTTCTTAGATTTTGTAAGTCTAATTGAAGATAGCGCGCTTTGGCAAGACTAAAATCTTCTGAAAATGTTCTTCCGGGAGCTACTTGACTCGCTTCCACATCTGTCCATCCCGAGGCGGACTGTGCAGCCAGCGAATACCACAATGTGCATCCCATTAGCATGATAAAGGTTAAAATTGATTTCATATTGAGTAATTAAATGAATAGATTTTATTTGAATAGGGAATATTGCTGATTTGGGCTTTTTGAAAGGGCAAATAAGATATGCCAAATTTTCAAAATTTGGCATATCTACGCACTCGATTACCGCTGAATCACGACCTTCTTACTGATAGCTTCTCGATCCGTCTGAATAGTCAAAACATATACACCGGCAGACAAGTCTTGTGTATCAATGGTCAGTTGTCCTTGAGCATTTTCTATTTCTTGGGCGATCATTTGTCGTCCTTGTAGATTTGTCATCATCAAGGTAACCGTACCTTCCAATGGACGACCAAAAGCAATGTTCACATTGGTATTGGCAGGATTTGGAAACAACCTAATAGATGCCGATAAATCAATTTCTTCTTCTACCGCTAACACATCATCGGTCAAGACAAATGTGAATTTAGAAGTCCCCACAAACCCACCGGTTCCATCTTCTACTACAAAGTAAAATTCGTCGGTATCTCCAATCTCCTGTGTACCATCGGTATGGAAGTAGCGGATGTCACTCCAATTGATGTTTTCTTGGTGAAATTGATCACCGACATTTAACTGTACTCCGTCGAAGGTCAAAAAGCCATGATTTGGAACGGTCACAAGGGTATAGTCCAATTCCCATCCTTCATTGTCGATGTCTTCTGCAAACAGATCTTCTTTTCGGATTCTTACATCATCTAAAATATTGACCGGTTTTTCAAAATTATTGACAATTTCCGGTGCATTCGGCTCAAAACTGGCGCAAAATTCTAACCCCCATTTACTCAAAAATCCACCGGTACCAAGGTTGCTGACTACGTCGATATTGATTTGCCATGTTCCTTGAATTTGTTCTCCATCAAATACAGATAGAGGCTCTTCTGGTATGTAGGATACACCGTTAGTCGGAGGGCAATCTGTACCTGCCGGAAATACTGCTTCATCATCTAATCCGATATCGAACATTGTAGAAGTAAAGCAGATTTCTGAGAATAAGATTGCCTCTGTACCTGAGGGTGATCGCAAACTGATTTCCAAATCCGGAATGGCATCATAAGTACCGGAAAGATTAGTAACATTTACATCGGAAATAATTGCTGGCTCTGTTACATTCAAAAACGCAGTAGCAGAAGCACCCAGTCCACTACCAATGCCAGTAGTCACCCCACCATCATCAAATTCGAGACAACTTGTAGTAAATGTTTTAAAAGCATTGGGTACTAAATATTCTGATGCACCACACTCGTTTTTAGGTCGTATTCTCCAAAAGTAGAGTGTATTGTCTTCCAATCCTACGGAAAGAGTATGAGTTGCTTCAGTCAAATTTTGAACAGATTCTACCATTACATCTTCAGTAAAGGTTGGGCTGGTAGCGATTTCAAAATCATAAAAATCCGCCTGCGCCAAATCTACCCATGTAAATTCAGGACCGAGTTCCAACCCTGTTTGCCCATCAGCGGGAGACAACATTTCAAGTGCCGTAAAATCATTATAGACCACATTAAAATATAGTTCTTGTAATAATGTATCTGAATCCGCACCAACTGCTTGAAGTGTGACGGTGTAGTTTCCATCTGCATCAAGGTCTGTAAAATCAAATGCTATATTGACCGTTTCGCCAGGTGTAGCCGGATTGCTGGAAAAAGTAACATTTGCACCCATTGGCAATCCATCAATTATTTCAAAGGTAACAGGTGATTCGTATCCGCCAAATGCACGTAACTCCAAATCTACTGACCCAATACCAGGAACACAAACTTCCTGAAACTGAGCACATGCACTCAGTCCAAAACCGGCAGCCGTCGGTGCAGCTACTTCAAAATTATTATTGGAAATATCAAAGAAAATATTGTCTGCTGCTTCAATGCGAATACGTGCTTGAGTGGTGGCAATTTCAGGAATGCTCAATGCCTCAATTCCATCATTGGGTGTACTACAAGCCAATGTAATCGGATAAGTAAATCCGCCGTCTGTGGACATTAAAATGTTTACGTGCTTACAGTTGACTAAATTATTATCTGTATTAGCAACATCCCAAGTAATTTCCTGAATAGAGCCCGCTTCGATAGCAACACCTTCTTCATTTGGATAACTAACCAAGAAAGGTCCAGCGGTATCTGTTGATTTAAAAGCAACTGCTTCTGTAATATTATGTGCACCACCCGCCGGATTATTATCTCGCACTACACATCGGAAATTCATATCGCGCGAATAATCGGGAAGTACTTCTTCATTGCTGTTGATATTATTGACAATTCTGTTAATGTTGGGAAAAGTCCTTTTGGGATTATTGTTGGGTGAATAAGACCTAAACAAAGGAGATGTCAATACTGGATTGCCCAGTGGAGTCATAGGTCCCAGGTCGTACTGTTCCCAACAATAGGTGAGATCGTCATCATCTCCATCGGGGTCTGTAGCGGATGCCTCTAATTCAAATGGCGTAGAAATAGGAATAAAGAATCCATTTTCGTAGTCCACTGTTACTTCCGGCATTTCATTATCAATGATGATTTCTACATCGCAACTTCCGCCAGTTGCTTCGTTGCGGCTGAAGTTTCTGATTTGATCCAAATTGGCACTGTGAAAATAAGGATACCCTGGAGGGTCAATCCATTGGCTGCCGCAGCTACTTGCACCAGAGTAAGACATAATGGTTGATCCGGCTCCTGGCTCATAAGCGGTAGAAGCGGATTCGTTATCGCCATCACAGTTGTTGAAGGAATGTAGCGCGCTAAACTGGTGTCCAATTTCGTGAGCAATGGTCAAGAAGAAATTGCTTCCACTTGAACTACCAAATGGCGCAGAGCCTGCGCGAGCCTTACTACCTGGAATACAAACCGAACTCAAATTGGCTAATCCACCTGAATTGGTTCCGTAAATGTGACCGAGATCATAGTTGGCAGCACCGATTATTCCATCAATCGTCGTCTGATTTTGGTTGATCATTTGACCAAGATTACCATTTTGAAATGGGTCTAACGCAGCATCGTCAAAAAATAATTCATCAGTATTGTCGATTAGGATAAGGCGAATAGCCGCATCATTTTCGTAAACCATATTGAGCTGCCCCACAGTCGATACCACATTATTCAATACTGCAATATCATTTCCCCCTCCCACAAAATTATAGTATTCACCGGTGGTGGTTACGGCATATCGATAGGTCTGTAGTTGCCATGTACCGATATTTCTTTGGTTGCCTACATTTTCGATTAAAGTAGCATCAATGTGTTGCAGGTTGTCTTGACTGGAGGTATGTCCCACCTCGCATTTGTGATGAGTGTGTTGATCGTCGGTGAGGTAAACATCTTTTAACCAATAAGAGATGTACACGTCGTTTAAGTCCTGCGCAAAACTGGTAATAATGGCAGTTCCGTTTGGTGTAGCAGTAGTAGCGGTGAAGTTTTGATCGTTGTAATCAAATCGCAAGTAGCTACCATCATCGGCAGTACCCGCAAAGGTCTGTACATGAGGATATTTAGCTGCTAAGCCTTCTTCCATGATTGGTGAATTAACTACTTCGAAGGTCTTAAAACTGCCATCTGGCATTGGCAATTCCAGCGACATCGGAGCTGTGCGAGCATTTTCTGAAAACTCAAGTGGTGCATCACGCAACAGACCTCTCAGTTGAGGTAAGTCAAGTTGTAGGTAGCGAGCGTCATGAAGAGAAAAGTTCTCATTGAAAGATCTACCGGGAGCTACGTCATTTTTGTCCACGTCGGTCCATACGGTGGTAGTTTGGGCGAATAGTATGCTTGACATCAAGCATCCCCAAAACATCATAAATGTAAATACTAGTCTCATATTGGATTTAAAATTTTATAATTGGATTCTCTGTTCGTAGTTTTAATCATTTTATTTTCTGAAACACGAATAAAGTAATTTTCATTGTGCTATTGGCAGTCGATAGTGTTGGCTGACGTACAGTTGTTCACTTTTTATTGAAAATTACTACACTCAATAATTCAATCGGATCAGTAAGTTGTAACAACTCACACGACCTCAACCATCCTGCATCATTACATTACAGAGCAGCTACAACGCAACAAAATATTTGGATAATATACTGTGAAATAAGGAATATTGTAAGTCAAAAACGGACAGATGGGTAGAATAATGTGTAAAAATAACACACATCCTACAATAAAAACAGTATCAAATGCTCATTTGTCGTCTGCGTGATGCAGTTTATGTTTCAAATAGACCAATGTCGAGACTATTGCACTAACCTTCATCAATGATCGCATCGTCAATCAGGTCATTTCCATCTCCGTCCATATCGTCAAATCCTTTTGTCTTTCCTTCTTTCTTTTTAGGTTCAAAATCCGGATTGTCTCCGATAGTCAACTCGCCAGGCTTTTGTTTTTTTTCTTCTTCCATGTTGTAGTTGCCATCTGCATACTTTTCTGCTTTATCCCAAAAACTTCCATGTTTGTTGAGTTCGCTTTCTCCGAGGTGAGGTGGAGGTGTTTTTGCAAAATCCTCATCTACATCCACTTTGCCGGTTATTTTATCCTCTAATTCTTGTCCCATCTTTTTTGCAGTATCAGCTAAGCTATCGAATGACTTTCCTTCTGCTTTGGCAGCGGCTTCAGCTTTTTTGATTAGCTCCTCCTTTTTATTCAAAATTTTACTGCCAATATCTTCTGATGCTTTGCCTAATTTGTCAAGTACTTTATCACCTGTTTCTAATACTTTGCCACCCACTTTTTCGGAGGTGTCTCCTATCTTTTCCATAAAATCCTCTCCAGCATCGAGTATTTTATCTCCCACTTGCTCAGATACATCTGCCGCTTTTTTGATAGTGGGATTATTACCGATTGCTTCGCCAAGGTCGTTAGCTGCGTCTTTTGCTGTTTTTAAAATATCGGAACCTGCCTTTTTCAACTGATCACTGGTTTTTGAAAATGCGCTTCCTTTTATAGGATTGTCATCTCCAAAAATCGATTCTTTGGGCTCCTCAATCGGTGTAGAAGTCTGTTCTCTCCGAGTACGCTCTTTCATTATATCATCCAAGAGGTCGCTGTCGGCAGCCGTTGATTTGGGTACTTCATTTTCGAAACTAACATTCATCTTTTCATCTACCTTATCTTTTATGTCTTGCGCATACTCCTTAGCATCTTCGGTAAGGTCAGTTGATTTTTTCTTTACGGTATTTGTCCAATTTTCTACGTTTTCTTTCAAATCTTCTGCGGCTTCGTTGGCTTTATTTTTCAAAGTTTCCGTCCATTCGTCTGCATTTTCTTTTGCTTCTGCTGCCAGTTCTTCTGCTTTGTCTTTTAGGATTTCGCCTTGTTCGGCCGCAGCGTCTTTTACTTTATTGGCAGCCGATTTAGCAATTGCTTTATTTGCGAAAAATAATTTTTTTAAGTCATTGAATAATCCCATGATTGATATTTTTAGTTGTGAAAAATGTGTTTTCTCAAAACGAATATTTGATTATTTGCCATACCTATGGATGAGTTTAATAATAAATTCACACTTTTGATTTTGCCGTTTTAAGTATAATTGCCTCACTTACAGGTCGTTAGATTATACTTAGGAATGATGAAAGAATAAGTTGTTAACTTTTTGAGCGAGCAGTTTTTTTCTTTTTGTAGGCAAAAAAAGTAGGCAATGCAGCGCATCGGCGAGGCTTTTTAACGACCAAAAAGGGAAAAAGAGCCGTTCAAAAATAACTACTTGTTTTTTTATCATTCCTTAAAATAGCAAAAATGTAAATTTATTTATTTCACATTTCTATGTAAAAATTGGTGCATCCAAAGTAATACTATTTCGGAAAATACTGAAATTTAATAGACAAACAGCCCATTCTGTTCAATTGTGGTAATTTTGTGAATAGATATAGTGATTGTGTAAGTTGAACACAAAACCACTCATTTAGATGATCGATATAATTCGTTCAACAAAACTACGCTCTAAATATTGATATTATGGGACAAGAAGCCTACGAAAAAATCTGGAAACTATTGGGGTTGAGATACACCTCTCACCCCTGGCACGGCATTGAAATCGGTAATAACGCCCCCGAAGTGGTCACTTCTTTTATTGAGGTCATCCCATCGGATACCGTCAAGTACGAAGTTGATAAAAAATCAGGCTATCTCAAAATTGACCGTCCACAAAAATTTTCCAATATTGTGCCTGCACTCTATGGTTTCGTACCGCAAACCTACTGTAAAGACGAAGTTGCTCAACTTTGTATGGACGAAACCAGCAGAACAGATATTATCGGAGATGACGACCCGCTCGACATTTGCGTATTGACCGAACGTGAAGTTACTCACGGAAATGTACTCGTGCAAGCTGTACCTATCGGTGGATTTAGAATGATAGATGGCGGTGAGGCAGATGATAAAATTATTGCGGTACTACAAAATGATGAGGTATATGGCGAATGGAAAGATGTTCATGATTTGCCAAAATCTATCGTTGATCGACTACAGCACTACTTTCTTACTTATAAGCAGTTACCTGGAGAAGAGCCAAAATGTGAAATCGTTCAGATCTATGGTCGCGACAAAGCATTGGAGGTGATCCGCGCAAGTCAGACAGACTATCAAAAGGCATACGGTAATCTCGAAAGTGTAATGTCTGCTACTATGAATGAAGCATTTAATTTTGGTCAGCGGCAACAGGAGATTTTGAAGAGTCTTTAGGTCATTATTTAACAACACTAACTACGATTTTTTTAACAAAAAAAACAATCAACTATGAATTGGCGCATATTGACATGGACATTCTTTTGTCTATTGCTTTCGTATAGTGCTACCGGTCAGACCTATGCCGATTACATCGCTGAAGGCAATAGGTTTTATGATGAAAAAGATTATGTAGCGGCATTGACTTCTTATCAAAGGGCATTTGAGATAGAAACTGCCCAGCCCAATTATGGTGAATGGTACAATGCTGCCTGTGCTGCTGCCAAATCCGGAGAAAACGATATGGCTTTGGCTTATTTGAATCAAAGCATCGACATTGGATGGACCAGTTTAGAATGGATGCTCAATGACATTGACTTGGCTACGCTGCACAACGAACCCGATTGGCAAAAATTGGTAGATAAGCTAACTGCTATAAGAGCCACAATCGAAAAAGACTGGAATATCGACCTAATTGAAGAACTCAAGGCCATCAAAGAGAAAGACCAGCGATTCAGGAAGGAAATGGCGGAAACAGAGGCTACCTATGGTTGGAATTCTCCTGAAATGAATGCTCTATGGGACCAGCAAACAGTACTCGATCAAGAAAATATCAAAGCCATTGAAAGCATTGTAGCAGAGCATGGCTATCCCAGTCGAAATGTAGTCGGCGATCAATCCAATACGGTATTTTTGGTCATTCAGCACAGCGATCCAGATACACAGGAAAAGTATTTGCCACTACTCGAAAAAGCTGCTGAAACCAGTAATCTTCGTTTTTCTTCTCTGGTAATGCTGACCGATCGTTTGTGTATGAATAAAAACGAGCCTCAGGTATATGGAACGCAATTGTTGAAGGACTCTGAAACAGGTGGGTTTGTTTTTTATCCGATCAAGGATGAAAAAAATGTGAACAAACGACGAGCAAAAGTAGGATTGGGTCCGATAGAGGAATATGCAAGACGTTTTAATTTGGAGTATAAAGTACCGGAGTAAAAGTCTGAAAACGATTTTTATTAACCATTCAGATGCGGCAGAAAAACTATAGATTTCTATGGTGACACTCTATTGTCTGCCTCGGGCAAGTGTCAAGAGATAGCTATTCG